>OVAY01000272.1:45056-71336 GCA_900406395.1 Kernera saxatilis | reverse complement strand
TCGGGTAATAAATATCCGAACCGAACCGAACCCGGATTTTTTCGGGTAAAAGTTGGTTCTCAGTTCAGGGAACCGAACGGACCCGGAACCGATTAGAACCGAACCGAAAGCTAATCGGTTTTTAAATGGGTCCAAAACCTTTCTATCCGAAAGATTCGGAACCGATCTGATCCTATCCGGAACCGATCCGAATATCCGAAATCCCAGCCCTAATTTAGACTTTGTCCATTTAGTATATGACTCATTTAAACATGTTTAGATTTAATCTCGTTTAAACCCGCTTAAATCCGTTTAAGTTTATGTCCGCGAATATATATTATCCCGTTAAACCCATTTAATTTTGTATATATTTTTTATTAATTCTGGTTCAATTTTGTCATGGAATGGTAAAAAACCTTGAAGAAAGGCGTAGCGTTCCTTTTTGGAATGGTGAAAAATTCTA
This sequence comes from Kernera saxatilis, assembly GCA_900406395.1. Lineage (NCBI taxonomy): Eukaryota > Viridiplantae > Streptophyta > Magnoliopsida > Brassicales > Brassicaceae > Kernera > Kernera saxatilis. The sequence continues at coordinate 70,894 of OVAY01000272.1, read as the reverse complement.
AAACAAACTCTGGTAGTCTTCACGAAGAATCGTACAATATACATAAGCTAATGAGTTTACTGTAGTACGATTTATGAATACATAACTTAAACCGATTTTGTGTTATACATTTGTGTCATCGTTCTCCCATATATACATATATATGCTAATGAGTTCACTGTAGAACTGAACATTTGGAAACTTACAGGCAATTCTAGTAAATGATCGAGAAGTAAAGGGCTTTATACACAAATACACAAGAGATAATTCGAGAAGAGATTAGAAAAAGAAAAAAAAGAGAAAAATTTATCTTCCCGCCATCTGTAAAGCAAAGCATGTGGTAAGTAATCGAAAGCTTTTGCTAGTTTTATCCTCTCATGGCTTCTTCTTCTCTACCTCTCTCTCTCCCATTTCCTCTCCGATCTCGTAGTAGCACTCGAGCTCCACCTTTCAGATGTTCGCCTCTCTTTCTTTCTCTTCCTACTTCCGTCGTTTGCTTCTCCACTCAAAACCCCTCCGGCTACGACCGCGAAGAGGTCCGGTGGCTCCGGGAAGAGCAGAGGTGGATTCGCGAGGAGCAGAGATGGCTTCGGGAGGAACAGAGGTGGATACGCGAGCGTGAAGCGCTTCTACGGGAAATCTCGGATCTCCAGCTCCGGATTCAAACCCTAGAGTCTCGGAATTCGCAGCTAGGGACTTCCGTTCCCGATACGATTTCGAGTATCGCTGCTCTGCTTCAGGTTCTAAAGGAGAAGAATCGGATTTCTGAGAGTGGATCGAGCGCGACACCGATGGTATTGGAGAATACTAGAGAACCCGAGGAGGAAGTGGAAGTGGAGGAAGAGAAGCGGGTGATTGCTGAGGAGAAAGCTAGGGTTTCGGAGCCGGTGAAGAAGAGGAGGACATTGAAAGTGGGAAGCGAAGGCGAAGAGGTTCAAGCGATGCAGGTCTGCTAGCAAAAAAAAAATTCTCTCAGTTTTATAACAAAGGCGAGTAAACCCGTCAATCTAGTTCTATCATCACTGGAAAAAGCTGAAATTTATTGAATTATAGAAGATGAATGTTCAAAGATTAGGCTGAGTATTTGAAATGGTTCATCATCCTTTGAAAGATTAGGGTAATGATGATTTAGAAGATTAGTCTGATGATTTAAAAGGACTATGCTGATGATTTAAAGTCTATGATTGTCCTTTATTAAGTCTAAGCATCCTCAAGTAGCTAGTTGGTTATTGAAATCAATTAAATTGAAACAAATTTTAGATTGCTTTCAGTTGCTAGGAGAAAGCGTCTGGAGAATGTTCTTTTTTTTTTTAATGATTTCTTGGGTATTTTATTTTCTCCGTGTGATAGGAAGCTCTGCTAAAATTAGGATTTTATTCTGGTGAAGAGGACATGGAGTTTTCTAGCTTCTCAAGTGGTACAGCAAGAGCTGTGAAGACTTGGCAAGTACGTTTTTGTATATAACTCACCTTGATTTATCGTTTGCCGATGCGGTTTCATTGTTGAGGGATGTTGACACTGTCCATGTTTTGATTCAAAAGGCGTCACTTGGCGTCCATGAGGATGGGATAATGACATCTGAGCTCCTTCAGAGATTGTTCATGGATCAAATAACGGATGAAAACGTAGAAACATATAAGAATGACACAAGTACAAAGCAAGAGGTAAAACTGAAACCACTACAACTTGGAAAACTGGTCTTCTTTAGTTATTCTAAGTCATGGCTCGTTTCTACCACACTTATTTAAGGGATCCGAGTATATACCAATCAAATTGTTCCAGTTACTTTTAGCTATGTAGCAAGCCTTTGGATTTAGTTACACGGTCTGGTCTCTCTATGCTTCGGTGTGCAGTTATACCTAATGTGGACTCCTATTGTCTGGCGTCACAAGCTTGTTAACTGGCTATCTTTTTACCTTCTTGGTTCTGTCCTTAAGATGATGTTTCTGTTGCTAGTGGGCTTTGTTCCGAATCTGAAGTGTCTAATATGAGTCTTAAAAAAAAAATTGATAAAAGGGGAAAATACTACATTGTCTGGTTTAAGATTTAAGGGAAATTGATATTCAGAAATGACGTAATTTCTTAAAGCTGTTAAGAGTTAGTTATTCTTTCCGCTGAACCATTCTTTCATCTCTCTTTGATCAAGGAAGCTGGTAATGGAGCGGTAAAGACACAAGTCTCTGAGAAGCAGCAGTCAATCATAAAAGATCCAAGTGACAGAGAAGTTGAGGTTCCTCAACATCGGGTTTTCCTTCTCGGAGAAAACCGATGGGAAGATCCCTCCAGGCTCAAACCTGTAGACAGAAGTAAATCAACAGATACCAAAACAAAGTGCGTCACTTGTAGAGGGGAGGGTCGATTGCTGTGCCTAGGTAAAATCTTTTCTCGACCCTAATTAAGTGAAAATCATCGGCTCTTTGAAAGTTAAGAAGTAAAGCTAGAATTTTTCTGCTAATAGAAACCAACCTTATAGCAAAGGTTAGAATCTTTCATCCAATGTGTGTATTTCAGTTCCAACATAATCGATAATTTTAGCAGAAATTCACGCAGAGAGTTGTGTAGTAGTTTATTTCATTTATTTGATTATATCAAAATGAAACTCATGTGGATTTTGGTTGATGTAGAGTGCGATGGAACCGGTGAACCAAACATTGAGCCGCAGGTGAGTAAAATCAAAACGACCCTGCTTTGATACGTGTATATGTATATTACAAGTAGCCTAAAGCAGAGTTTTTCCATGTTGTATGGTTGTAGTTTTTGGAGTGGGTTGGTGAAGATACAAAGTGCGCTTACTGCGAAGGTCTTGGCTATACAGTTTGCGACGCCTGCAATGGCAAATAAACCGTTTAATCAAGGTTAATGTTGTATACACAGACACATTTACGTAATTATAATAATCATATATGTTTATTATGAAAACAAGTGTACAACTCTTCTATATATCAGTTTGAAGTTTGATCTCTAATCTCTATCTTGTTATCTTTGCATTACTCTCGTTTAAAAAGAGAGAGGTCTAGTCAATACATCGAGACTTTGAGCGTCTCTCACCCACATTTTTTTTTATCCTGATTATCAGCAACTGTTAACTGACAGCATATAGTTCCATGCACAAACCTTAAAAAAAGAAGTCAATACATCAAATAGACTTTTCTTCAGCTCCACAAACTTTTAACAAACTAAGGACTCTGCTACCTAGGCTAGTTACACCATTTGATCATCTTTTCTCAGTCTTAAACCGGCCCGGTGGTTACATGTTAGTGCCAATCAACTATGTCTCCGTATGTAGTCGAACCAACTCCTTCCCACACTTCACTATGTCCAACTTCTTCCGAGTCAACACCTTCCATGTCACAGTCCCACCATCCTGAACCATTTGCATCTGTTCGGAAGTTTTATAAGTATTGACTACAAAGAGTTTTGTTTCCAAGTAAAAAAAAAGTTATTGAAACTTGAGTCACTCACAATGGTTATATGCGGGTCTCTGCTTCTTACTAGTGCTGTTGCTTCCTCTTAGTCTTTTCCTTTGCATTGCATTTGATACTTTTGAGTTGTCTCCAAGAACTATAACAGGCTTTCCCGTTTTATTCATGCTCTCCATACCTAGCAATTCAATGTATACTCTTATCAACTATTAATATCTCAAAGGTCATTAAACATTAGAATCTTCGATGAAAAAACTAAAATCTTAGGTCTTAGCCAACAAAAAAAAAAAGAGAAGATGCATGTGATCTGAGGAACAGGAACATCAAGAAATTGGATACTCTTGCAAGGAAGCTTGAGCCATCCTTAGTGCTACATAATATTTCTTTTCATAACTTTGCCAATTGTGTCTATAAACCCTTATGGTTAACTATGAAAACAAGAACTTAAACAAGTAATGACAATTAAGTGACATACCTTCAAAAGGATCTTTTCTTTTCCTTGATATTTTATCGTCCTTCACAATGATATCTTCATTGATTTCAGTAGAGCATGAAGTCAAATGATCAATTTCTTCAGCAGTGGTTTGATCCAACGGCGCAAGACTCGCCTCACCAGTAATATCCCTACTCATTTCTTCACTTGTTTGGTTTTCTCTTGGCTTGAACTGCTGAAGCATTGTCTTTTCAAGACCACCATCGCCATTTTTCTTTTCTTCCCTCTCTTTTTTCTCCACCCCGAACCCTTGAGAGAGCTGAGTCAGAGCATTAGAGCTAACCAATGAGGTGAAAGGTCTTGGCCCCTCCTATTCAGTAAACAAAGACCAAATTTCTTTATACATGAGAACCCCAATCTAAACTAGTGACAGTTTGCAATTACATCCCAAAAAACTAACCTATAACAACAGACAATTAGAAAAGGTCAACACTATCATATCTATGGAGTTTTAATATGTGCATTACATACTAAGCATATATAATTTCACAAGCGAAAAAAGAGAAGTCGAAATGCAAAGTTTCAAAGATAACTCTGGTGGCTCTCATTCCACAAGGAGGTATTAACCCAAAGCTAGAAACATTTGTAACCCGATAAACAGAAATCACACTCAGAACTCAAAACATTTCACCACAACTCTTAGCATTAGCAATTTAAAAAGTTTCAGCTTTGGCTCCAGCTTCTCAATTGATTTGGTGTGTGCCCTTTAACCAGCTCATATGAACGTAAATAAGAAAATCAAAACCTTTCTCCATCAAATTCAAGCAATGACCTTAGTTTTCTTAAAAAACATGACTAGACAGAACTTATAAACTCCTCATTTAGCTTCACTGTCACCATTCCAAAGAAATCTAGAAGAGAATCATTTACCTCTATGTTCTTGGGCTTAAACAGCACTGACTTGTTCAGCTTGCTGTCGAGAAACTCTGAAAATGAAGCGCACTTCTCCACTTTCTTCGACGGATTTTCCGAAGAGACTTCCACACTGTAAAATATCGCACATAAATTTCAATTACTCAATCTATAAACCTAAGAAATTTTTTTGGCGACTACAAGTATCAGAATAAGGGAATTAGAAACAGACGAATTCGAAAATCTTACGAAACCGAGGAGCGATTCAGGAAAGAAGGGGCAATCGATCGCTGGCCAAAAACCCTAATTTTAGGAAATGGGTTCTTCATCTTCTTCTCTCTTACTCGTTTACTCGCTTGCCTCCTGATAAAGAGAGGATTTTTCGTTTTCAGCTTTTAGTTTCTCAAAATTTTGCCGCCAACTGCAGAAATAATTTTTAACAGAAGAAATAAAATAAAATAAAAAAACAAAACTTTTAAAGTTAAACCGATATATTTTTTTTTGGTTTATCAAATTTTGAAATCAAAATTTTAGGAACTGTAATTTAGGGATTTCACTCATATTTTAGGACTTGGCTCAAATTTAGTTTTTGCTACTGTACTGATAAAAATAACCATCAATTACAGACAGATACAAAAATTTGGACATAAGAAAATACCAAAAAAATGTATAAACAGGGAATGTATAAGAAAATACCAAAAAAAATGGAAAAGAGGCTCAAAGCAAATTAGTAAATTACAATGTAAATCATTATACTCACGTTTTATACAAAATGTTAAAAAAACAATGGACCTACAAGTGACCAAACATGAGGAAATATCCAGATGAACATTGGTAATAATGGAGAGGAAAATCTAGAATCGTCGCCTGATTTCTCCCTTCCTTCGCCTGCATCCCTTTCCATCAAAACCAAATAATGTTCAAAATGTCAAATGGTTTAATCTCTATTTAACTTGTACCTCTAAGAATCACAGAGGTATTATGTATATATTGCACTAGTACCTCGAATTTGCAGGAGAAATGCAGAGATTTGGTTGACGTACAATGTAGATCTGGTCACCGTAGCTCTCGTCCTTATAGACATCCTGATTCCTATGCCATGACCATAGGGCGTGCGTTGAATTCATGACCTGTATCAACACATTCTAGTGCTAAGCTCTTATCGCCATAAAGGAGAATCTTTTCTTCCTTACAAGAGCATCCATGCTTTGGAAGAGTAAGTATGTAAAGCTTATTAACATACCTCGAGGATACCATGGCCGAAGCTGCTCTCTCTGAAGGCACTCCAATCGGGTTGTCTGTCCCAGCAAAACTTGCCTTTGGCAGGGCCAGAAGTGAAATTTAGAGGGCATGATCCTCCAATCTCGGGGACGTTGTCTCCTGGGGAAGGACACTTCCCAGGGTCATCTGCAAAGTCCACATCAACTTTCTCTATGTTTCCACCATCTCCGATTGTTATGTAAACTGGCCCACATGGGTCTAGTGTGTAGTTGTATATACGGTTCATCCTCTCGTATGCATGTACCTTTAGTTACGATAAACGCCACTTTTAATCATACAGAGCATCAAAGAAGAACAAGGAAAATAAACATTTCTAAATCACTACCTCACTACTGCAATATGGCTGAGTTTCAAACATATGTTGACAAGATATGAACAAAATTCGACAACTAGAGGGAGAAATCGAAGAATATCAAATCTCTGTTTCACCAAGAAAATATAGAAACTTACATGTCCTGCAAAAACGAGGTCGACACGGTGTTGGTAAAGAAGCTCTTCCATTTCCTGCCTCATGCATTCAAACTCCTGGTAGTGCGATGAGTAACTGTTGTACCAAGGAGGATGCATTGTTGCAACCAGCCAAGGTGTCACTGCGCGATCAACTTTAGACAAGTCTTCCTTTAGCCATGCATACTGCGCTCCTAAAATGAGCACATAATTATTCATGGAAATGAGGTTGATTGAAGTAGGAGCAGGAGAAATCTTCCTCATGAATTAGGGAACAAAACATACATGTGCTTCGCTGAAATTAAAGTAAAGAGACTGCAAGTATCCATGGATTTACCAGTGTGATTGTAATCAACATATGCACCCAACATAACAAAATGCACTCCTCCGGCATCATAAGAATAGTAGAAGTTGCTATTGGAGCCACTCTCACTTGCAGGAACTGCAAACCTTTCAGAATATGACTTAAAGGTGATCCCGGACGCTTGAGGCTCAATCTCATGGTTGCCTTCAATGACCATCGTTGGGACCTTGGAGGTCAGTGGCTCCATGTACCTGGCACACAAATAAAAGATTACCAAAAAATCCTAAGTATAGTGTTTTTTTGCCCGTACGCAGTATGATTCAAACTAAAATCTTGTTGAACAACTTGACAAAAAAAAAGATGAACAAGACCTTTCAATGGATAGTAAGTTTTACCTTCCCCAGGCATCCCAGCGAGGTTGATATGACTCCCTAATAGGTGCATCAGGAAACGAACATGAGAAGCATGAAGCTCCTTTTCCACCAGTTGTACGGTACTGGTTTGCATATGTTAAGTCCCCAACAATTACAACCAGTGAAGGATCGTTTTCCATCAAATGGTCAATGGTGGTTGTTGTGTTACTCGTAAGGCCCAAATCCCCAACAAAGGCTATTCGATGAGGATATGAGTCTTTACTTGGCAGTGGCAAAGTCTCAAAAGAAATATCCTCGCTCATTGCGGGAACAGAGCTATCGCCGCACTTGTAATAGTACTTGGTTGCTGGTTCAAGATCTACAAATATATTATAAGTCAAGTCAGCATTGCAACCAATATCTGCAAAAATATCATACTGGTAAACTTGAACCATGGTTCCATAAAATCAAATACAGATTTAGAAACAAGAGCCTCTCCAGAATAGTCACTTATACATACTCAATGATCATGTAAAATCAAACACTCCATAGTATATCTCAACGTTTTCTTTCTCATGTCTACTAAGGAAAATATACACTCAGCAGAAGTATACAATATGAATATAAAGAGTGTCTTAAGCGTCAAAATTAGAGTATCAACTCTTAGAAGCAAGGTAAGGCTCAGCTCGAACAAAATGAAGTCGCAATGGTTTCATACACATAAGAAACTCTGCATGAGAAAGATGGATGAAAATTGTTGTTTGTTTCTCATTATTACCGTCAATGAGGACATGGTGTATGATGCCTGATGTGTAATTAAGGAGGCCATCAAAGGGATACAACTGACTGTAAACTGTTGCATTTCCTTTCCTTTTTAGGGAATATTTTCCTTTCTCCTTCCCATACCAAACCTCGCTTTCGATCGATCTAGGATCAAGCGGCTTCACATCTTTTCCAACCACAGCATCACCTGAACAAAAATATGAACAAATCTCACAATCATAGCTCAAATAAGAATAGCTGGCACATAGGAGTCAAGAGACAAATTCAAAGCCTTGAGGTTTTAATACTAAAAAGGTAATATTTAGTCGAAATTATCATATTCTACTCTACTCTAACACGAAGCATTCAAAGAATCATGAACCAATCTAACACCAAGGAGTAAAGAGACAAATTCAAAGCCTAGATGTTTTAGATAAAATTGAAAATTCAAGAAATACACAACACTCTTGTGTGATTCCCAAAACAAGTGATATTTATATAGCCAAAATTACCAATAAAGTAATCGAATTGAGGCAAAAATTGGTGAAATCAGAATTACCAGTGACCCAAGAAACCCACATGGAGGTTGGAGTAGAAAGAGCTAGAGAAATCTGTTCGGGGAAATCGGAGCTGACATTTCTCTTCCTCAGCTTAGGATGATCGATAGGCAAGTCGTCACTGCCTCGCCGAAGAGACGGGTCGAATCGGCGGGTTAATGGCTTGAACGGGCCGTCCAAAGTCGTCGGAATCGATTCGCCGGCGGCAAGGGAAAACGACATCGAGATCACGGTAATAATCATCAGAAAAGGAGTGGGGCTGATGAATAATGTTGCTGGAGCCATGAGTTGTCTCTTGTGGTTCCACTTCCACATGCTTTTAGAGTTTTGATGGTCTCGAGTCTCGACTCGAGCACTGACGACAATGGCGAAAAATCTCGAATTCTTTTTCTCTTCTTTTACTCATTTTTTTTTTTTTTTTTTTTTTTTTTTTTTTTTTTTTTTTTTTACATTACTTTTTGCTTTTTTTTCCTGTGTACTGAGAATATGCCATTGATGTAAGTCGTACGTGTCACCATTTGTTTGGAGCTCTGGTTACTACTTTAATTAGGCTTTGAAAATGCAAAACTTATCGTTAAATTTAGTTGAAACCGACAAGATATCCAATTAGCAATTTTAATAAATAAAAAAGACAACCATTTTTTTTTTGGACAAATAGAGATAATGAAGTCAACTGATGAAAAAAGTTGAAATTGGGAACTTACATATTCTAACGACGCCCAAATATTAAGAATTCAGAATTAAACAATTCAAGTTTTTTCGTTGATTTATTCGGAATGTTTGAAATGACAAAGTTCTTAAAAGTTTAGATTGATCCACATGATTGTAAGATTGGCAAAAAAAAGTGAGGCGATAACTTAGAATAAAGCTTAGAAATTAGAGTGTTTGAGGCACAAGTTTCTCCCTAAATAGTTTCGGTCACGGATTGATAAGTTCATTGATTTATGTTGGATTTGTTTATAGATTGATAAGCTCTTATAGCACACTTAAGAGCAATATATTACATAATTATCATTTACCTAATTTCTCTTAAAGTTATTAGCATTTGGCAAACTAATTCTTATTTTTTATTTGAAGAAAATATATATTTGTAAACCAGAACATCTAACAAAGGTATCAAAGCATCTATTTATTTTTGTTTAGGACTAGAAGTCGCGCGATGGTATCAAACTTCTATCGAGTAGGACCATTGTAACCAATCGGATCCAACTTTATCTTGCGTATGTGCGAAGATATTTTTATTTTTATTTTTTGATAAAACGTAAGTGCGAAGATATAATCTTCAAGAATATGTTATGTCTAAGGTGGACCTTCAAGAATACGTATATATTATTATTGTTAGTAATTATTTTGAAAATTGAATCAGACAAATTTAAAAATCAAATTCACTCTCAACTTATGTATTTTCTGAAACCCTAGAGGAAAGAGAAAGAAGTTATGCGCCGCATAGCCTATCCGGCGTCCACCGGTTTGCTGGTCGGATCCGTGAGAGGGCTTCTTAGTTTATGCTCTCGTCATCTGTAGCACTTGGTTTTGGTTTCATCGGCTCTCTTCATCCGCTTGAGGGAGAAAAGTTTTTGGATCTAGGAAGTTTTGCAGGGGAGGTTTTGGCTTCGTTTATGGAGGGATGGCCTAGATCTGGGATGGTGATGAGGCTAATGGTTGGTTTTCTTTAGTTTTGTGCCTTTCTATTGTAGATCTGGTTGTTTTTCGTAGTTTTTGGCTATGGGGCTCTAGAGTTTTCATAAGAGGGTTTCAATCCCATCAAGTCTGGAATTTGCGGTTCGCTTTGGTGGCTCTTCTTCAGACTTTGTTTCAGATCTGGCCGTTTCCATGCTCGGCAGGGGCGTTTTCTAAAACCGGTCCTTTCTCCGCCTCAGATGTAGAGCTCTTCACCATCGTTGAGTTTCTCCTTGCGTTTTTTTTCAAGAGGCGTTTTAGCTGCGTCTCAGGGTGCTTGTTCGTCTTTGACCCCTTTGTGGCTCCACTTCGTCGGAGCAGTATAAAAAAGGTCTCTTTGGCGTTTCCTCCGGTTAAATTTTGCAGCAAGGAGCGTGTCATTTTAAATCCGTTTGGGTGAGGCTTCTACTCTCAGGTCTGGATTTCTCTAAGGTTTGTGTTCTGTTTGTCTACTCATTAAGCTTCCGACGTCAACTTCCACGATTCAATCGCTCGGTCTACAATGGCTTTTCTGGAGACTTTTCCCAGTTATGGCTTCTATTAGCTATTTGTCTTAGTTTGTGTGTTCATTAGTTTCTTGGTTTTTACTGTGTCCGTCTTTTCGGCTTGGGTCTCCGGAGGTTTGTTTCCTGCCGGCTTAGCTTTCCGTAATATGTTCGGGCTTTGGTTCATGTTTGTAACTTGTTTGGTTTTCTAATAAAACATCAGATNAAAATGAAAAAAAAAAAAAAAAAAAAAGAATCAGACAAATTTTACCATCCTGGATCTAAAATCGTTATTTTGATATTTCTTTCTCCTATATATCATAGTTTGTTTATTGACACAAAATATCGGGTTCTCTCATCTTTGTCGACCATTCGTAGAGACTTAACAATGTTTCAACAAGAATTTTCTCCATTTTTTTTATATTTAGTTACATCTAGTGATCAGTTGATACAAATGTAACTTTTTTGTTCGCTGCACCATGCATATATGTTAAATAGTAACGAGTAAATATGAATAGTAACTCATAACTTCTTCTTTTTTTAATCGTTCGTAAAAAATGAAATTGCATGCATGTTCAAAAGTGTTATATAATCCAACTTATGAATTTCTTTATGAATGCATTATCTTCTTTTACCAAATATTGTTTATTAAGATTTCAACATAGATTTAATCATGAGGCATACATATGTTCTCGTGATAGATTTTTAAAGTGCAAAGCTAATCAAAAGAAATTGTTTAATTGGTTTGGTTGGGTTGTTTTAGTGGCTTGTTTTGAGTATTCTCCTTGTATGTTATGTTGGCTTTGAGTTACTGGTTCTGGGAACTTTTATGTTGTCTGCTGGTTCTGTCTTTCCATTGTTGTATCTTTTTGTTAATTTTAATATTTTTTTTTATTTTCTTTTTTTTTATGAAATTTTTTAATATTATTCAGATGACAAAAAAAAAATCAAAAAAAATTAGTGAAAAACTACGTACGTAAAAAGTTTATGATTCTTTATTTTGGTTGGAAATAAGCTTGTTTGGATTGAAATAGAAATATATTTATGCAATTAAAAAGTCGATCCATGTGTCGTCTCATGCAAATATATGCTGATTTGATGAAAAGAAAACTAGGACTGAAAATCCTATTTTAACACAAGGTTTCAACGTTCTTGGGTTTAAAGACTCGGTTTCACCCTTTTTGGTATCTTATTTTACCCGTATTTAGAATGTTAAAGCAGATTATTTGATACATAATGCTAGATCTCGATCTTCTGATTTTTGCTAATATAAAAAAAAAGATTTTTGCTAATATAAAAAAAAAAAACCACAAGGTTTTAACGATATAAGCCGTCACAATATTTTTCTAGATAATTTTGGAACAACATATTAATCCTAGTTAGATAGTAACATTTACCTCGTTTTTATAAATGACTTTTAAACATTCAAAACAATTCTAAAATTAAAAGAAAAATATTTCTTAGCTCTAAGAAATATTTTTTACTAAACACAAAATTATGTAGCAAATGGAGTGTGCTCAAAATATGTCATCAGGTCTTTCAATAAATTTGCAAAACTCTGCAGTATAATTAGTGAAAAATACAACAGATTACACGATATAAATAATTTTTGGAAAAAAAAATAAAGTGTGCAACAAAAATTTAAGATGTATTTTGACACATATAAATCTCTAATAATTTCAAAATTCTTAATAGAATTTATGATGAGAATTTATATATATATGCAAATCCATCAGGCACTTTTCTTACGTATTTGTGACGAATTGACATTTGTCATAGAATGAATTCTCATCGTATATCTGCTACAATGTACGATTTATAATGTGATATGATACATGCATGATTTAGCACTGATCTTTTTTCCTTAATACGACGTCCTTTTAAGTAAGTGATAAAAAAAAACGTGTAATTGGAAAGGTACGCATGATTATTCTAATTTTGAAATAGAGTTTAATTATTTATAATTTTCTTATTCTTGGGGTAATACCTATTTAATTTTTTTTTATCTAATCTAGATGAAATTATGTAACAAGTTCAAATTCGTGATGCTTTAATTTTAGTAGTTCATATTTTAAATATGAACAAAATAAGAAAATAGCTCATTCAAGTCTAGGCTACATTTTTTAGTCAAAAAAAAAGTCTAGGCTCCATTGAATCTCCAATTAGTCGATTTAGGCGGCAGATCCTACTAACGCCTAATAGTTTTTTGAACATTGAGAAATATGAATAGAAACAGTTTTTGAGTCAGTATTGCATATCTGATAAAAGATTGGAGCTCTCAAACCTTATCAACATGGGATACTCTATTGTATGCTATTCGAGTGTGGATGCAATAGCTATGGGAATCGAACAATCTTTGTCGACGATGACTTATATGCATGAGTCTGACTATAAGAAAATGAAGTAGCTAGAATATTATTCAATATTCTAAAGATTGATATGATTGTTTGAAAACAAAGATTGTTTGAATCAGAGCCTAAATATAAGAAAATGAAGGACGAAGGAGTATGAAGAGACTCCATGATTGCCTCCAGTGGGCTAGGAGAAAAGATGCACAAGAACATAAAAGTGTCTCCCTAAAAGGTTAACTAAAGAATTGTTCTAGACGTTTTCACTTTCCCCTCATCTTTTCATCGTTTCTAAAAGATGTTATTGGTTGGTTAATTTGTATAGAGTTTGTTGGTTTTAAAAAGCTGCAAATATTTCTACAAATATCTATTCTTATCAAATAATTGGTAGACTTAAAAAAAATATAATTAAAAAATAATTGGTAGATTTTNTTAAAAAAAAATTGGTAGATTTTATGGTTTTTTTTTTCAAGTCATGTCTTCTTTTTTTTTTTTTTTTGATAAAGAAGTCATGTCTACATTTGTTACTTGTTTGTTTTAAAAATATAGTGGAGTTTTGAGGTTAATGTTAATAGATGATTGTGAAAATAATTGTTTAATACGATTGTTACACTAACTATGATTTACTCTTAAATAAGATTACAATAGTGGTAGTCCACAAAATAAAGAAATAGTCAAAATAGCCAATTCAAGGGGTGGTTCGAACCACTGATCTCACCAATAATGACGAACTAAATAACCTCTTGTGCCAACATATTTTTTTGGGTCAAATATCAAACCAAACCAAACCAATTTACAATACTTAAAACCGAACTTTACGAAAAACAACCAAAAACGAGCTTAGATTTCATCAATTAATGGCGAATTTTGATTCGAAATACCATATCTAGCGATCTATAACTTTTTAGAATTGCTTTGAGAATTTAATTCTAATGGTATCAATCTCATCCGTGACTTAAACAAAATTGGCAAAAATTTCATTATCAAATTTTGGGTCTCAAATTTTTAAAGTTAGACTTCTAGAGTTTTAGAGTGAATCTTGAATAAATGAGAACATAACTGAACTTAGACGATCAATACTAACAAAGTCCAATAGTTTTTATTTGATTTCGGGCATGGTTGATTTTTAAACTTGATAGTTCGAAAAGCATTTACGGTCAGATACATTAGAGTTTCTAAATTCTAAAAATAGATTTAGAGTCAACGTCACGAAGACTTCGTGAAGGCTTCATTTTAGTATATAATTTTTCACTGTTTACAAAGTTGACGACGGTGAAAGCAGCGTGGTTTGATACTTTACAAATAATTTGTTAGCACAAGTGACTATGTAGTTCCTTATTGGCAAGGACCGGCTCAACAATTTGGAGGGCCCAGAGCTGAAATAAGAAAATGTCCCTTCCTTAACATGTTTTATTAAAAAAAAAAAAAAATCGGGTCCGTACCTCTATGGAAAAAAAGAAAAAAATAATTTGGACTCTGTGTAAATGTACCCATGGCACATGCACATGGCCGGGCCTGATTATTGGTCATGTCAAAGGTTTGAACCTCCCATTTTACAGTTTGATGGATTAAAACATGTTTTCAAAGCGACATCATTTTGAAAACTGCTAAAAAAAATGATATTTTACAGTGTAATACACGAGAGCTATTATGGATTGCTTACGAGATAATAGGTTTATTCTGCATATTTGAGATGTGGGGGTAAATTTTCAAAAACTTGTCACTTGAAAACCCATTATCTTATCAAAAATTATTTATTTTTGAACTAGACCAAATCGAAAAATAGAAAAAAAGAAAACATCTGATATATTATTAAGTTAAAGAGGTTATACAATAATATTACTGTGCATGTTTTTTTTTGTTTGTTAAAGTATTACTCTGCATGTTTTTTTTTGAGAAAAGGCTTTCATATTACTCTGCATGTTTTATCCGTGTATCTGCGTGAGTGTAGAATTTTTTCCCCTTCAAATTCAATCTGAACTTTGTAAACCAGCTCTCAATCACATGAGCTTTTTCTCCGTATAATCTTCTTTTAAATCCAATAATTAAGGAAAGGAAAAACCTGCTTAACACTTCCTCCATGAATTAACCCAAAAAACAAAAATCAATCAGAAAAAGTAATTGGATCTACAGCTCAATTACTTGTCTTATCCTTAATGTTTACTCAACGAAAAATTTTGTATTGATTGAGTTGAGTATATATAGTATAATGTCTAATAATGATATTTTCCAAAAATGTATTTATGTTGGGTCGAAATCATGAGTACAACATGATTACAATTACAAGACACAACAATGTATATGATGCTATTGTTTATGTACCAACCTACGTATACATATACTCTAAAATATGGTATATTAAGAAAGCCAAGTCACTCGCGAGCTAGGATTGTACGTAAATGTCTAAAGGGTATATCTGAATTAATCTAGAAATTAGCATAAACTGTATAAGCATTAAGCATATACAGTTATAGTTTTTTTGGTTTTAATGTTAAGCACATATACAGTTATAGTTGATGATGCATGGATTAAAATGACAATCCACAACGTACGTAGTTTTACATTTGGCGGAAACATACCATGCAATGATGTGGCCGGTCAACAAGTCACCGTAATTAGCGCCTGAGACAAAAAAAAATAGGAAACATGAAAGAAAAAAAAATTAATTAATTATATGAAAATTTAATTAATTAACTGGAGAAACATATTTTCCTTTAAATCCGGCATAAAACCAGTGGTGACCCATTAGTTTCCGTACGCAACACACTGCCTTTTGATGACGTGGCATTTTCAAGCTATTTGATTCGTTAAATCAGTTAGTTAATTTCGTTAAACCCCATTAACTAATCACACATCTGCGTATCCTTTTTCGATAATCACATCTGCTTCTCTAAACTTTAGGAAGTATAAATTAATATAATATTATAGGTGAGATATTTGATTTAACTTTTGTATAAAACTTTAGAACATCTACTAGTGGATAGAACATCACTTCACTTTATGTATTTAGTAGATAGACCAATGTTAAATGTAGAAAATTCGAATTTGTAACAACACAACTTTTGAGAAACTACAAAATTTGCTTGGTTTATTTGGTTTAGCAATCTAAGATATAAATTATAAATTTTCAAATTTTATTTTAAACATACACAACCAAGATTATTTTTTGTAAGGTTTTTGTTTGGTTTTGGTGGAGATTTGTCTCCATTTGTACTGTAAAGAAGTAAAGACGCAACTTTTTACACGAAAAAAAAAAGTAAATTAAAAATAGTAGGATTAAATTTATTTTGACTGTAAAAGTGGATGGAACAAAGAAATTAAATAGATTTCTTTATTTATTAGTTTTTTTTATAACAAAGAACTTAAAAAAGCTTTCAACTTTAATTTTTTGTCTTCTTCGGATAAAATTTAAAATTCTGAGTTTTTGATTTTAGGTCTAAAACACCTTGGATATAATAATTGGTTACATTTGATTATCCCACCAACATTATTAATTAATTTCTCTGTACAAGTAAAATAGTCTACTATTTATTTAACTTTTTCACATTCTATCCACAAATTTATTCATTTAATTGTTGACGAAACAAAAATTCATTTAATTTACAATATGTTTCTATCATTCTTCTGGATCAAGTTAAATAATCATTCGATTAGGAAACCCAACCGAAGTTAGTGAGAGTAAAAATAACATTTGATGATGCCGAAATGTAAATAACGATTTTTAATAATAATTAATTATGAAGATAATATATACGCATGAGACATGGGGCGGTTACGGCAGTTATGAGAGTGTGGTTACAGTTACGGCGTTAGAATTAGGGTAATAGACGGCTAACCAAACAAGTAGAGTGACGGTGAAATGTGAAATTCCGAAATTATGAAAACGTTAGTTTTAACCTGCCCGTTAAGTTAATGGCAAAAAAAAAAAAANTAAAAGGAAAAAAAAAAAAAAAAAAAAAAACCTGACCGTTAAGTAGCGGCGTGTATTAACTAACGGCAACGTTAACGTTTCCTTTCTGCGTATATATAACGAAGACGGTTTTCTTGGAGCTTGTGCACTAATCTGTCACTCGTCTCTGCTTCTTCTTCTACCTTCTCTCTCCTCTCCCCGCTTGTTTCCCGAGAAAAAAGTGCAAAAAAAATTCGTAGAGCTCTAGAGAGAAGAAAGAAGCTGCAATGGCGTCGTCGTCTCAGAAATTGACCTCTGTTTGTTTAGCCGTGCTCGTTGTCTTAGCTCTCACCGCAACGATTTACCGGAACATTGAAATCCCTCGCTCCAGGTCTCTCTATCTGTAACTTTTCTTCGCCATGATTCTGTTTTACTCCTCGCATCTTTCTCTGTGTTTTTTTTCTTCTCCTGTGTTGTTTTTTAAGTCTCCGTTTAAGCTGCATTCTCAATTTCTGCGAAGGATTTTGACATTTTTTTTTAATTTTTTTGCTAAAGGATTTTGACATTTTCCATCTCTGTTTAAATAGTCCCGATTTTTCTTGCAGCTGATTTTTTCTAGTTTTTGTGATGTACGACTCTTTTTCTTCTGAGTTTGAAATTAGTTATCTATCGCCATCTCTTTCTGTTCCTTTTTTTTTTTCTTTTATTGTGCGCTGTTTTGAAGTCTCCGATTAAGCTGCATTCTCCATTTCCGCGAAGGATTTTGACATTTTCCATCTCCGATTGAAAAATCTGCTTCAACGATTTTCGTTTTTCATGGATTTGTGACCTAATTTAAGGATTTTTCAGCTGATTTTGTTTTCTTCTAGTTTTAGTGATGTACAAGTGTTTTTTTGTGTGATATTCCGTAATAACTCTCTGTTTTCGGTATGTCATTTCGCCAGGAAGCTGAAAACAGAGGAGTTGCACAGCTTAAAAATCAGCTCAACAATGGCGGCGAACAGGTAAAGAAGGAACAAAACTCGATTCCAATTTTTTGTTTGCAAGGTTTTGAGAGTTTTGAAATTAGATTCCAGATTCCGTAATAACTTCTCTGTATTTGGTATATCATTTTGCCAGGAAGCTGAAAACAGAGGAGTTTCAGAGCTCAGAAAACAGCTCAACAATGGCGGCGACAAGGTAAGAGGGAACAAAAAACTCGATTCCAATTTGTTTTGCCGCCGCTCCCAAAACATGAAACGCGCTTTTAACCGCTAGGTTTATCCTTTTTAAAAAATAAAGCATGAAAATAAAAGTGGAAAATTAAGTTAAACGATCCTAGCCGTTGAAATGTAAGGATCCTCGGATCCGTTAAACCGTTCCTTTTTTGATTCCTCGAATGTGGCGTGCATAAGTTATTCATCGCCGATCACTCACACATGCTCTGTCTCTCTCTCTCTCTCTCCAGTGTTAAGAGTCTTTTAATATTTTAATTTATCATATATTCCACGTCAGTAAATAACAATGTACGATTTTCTCACAAGGGTAAATTAGTCAATTTGGTTTGAAAACGCAGTTTTCTTTCATTCGTTATTTCCTGCGTCCTACTCTCGCGTGTACATCGATTTTTTTCTTGCGTTCAGATATTGCCACGTGTCAGAAGTTCGTTTAGGTTAATAAATTAGTTTATGGTTGGTCGCGTCATTTGTGGCTTTTTGCAGGCTTGAAGGTGTCGAGTTGAATGAACACGCGGTTAGTGATCCAGATAAGGTTGCTGATGAAGTCGCTACGCTTGTTCAGATGTGCGTTTCTCTCTCTCTCTTTCATTTTTGTGTGAATGCATTAATTTCTAATTTTCTCGGGAATTCTCTGTGATTTGCATTTTAGATGACAAGTCCCCACACACGTGAACCTTAGAATCAGTTAATTAGAGAGAACACAGAAGCAAAATTTATTTAGAGTAGAACAAAAAAACCTTAACTAACTAAATTTTCATGGGTAAGAGAAAAACTTTTGCTTTTTCTTTTGTCTGTCACCTTTCTCTCTCTCTATTTAATTTTCCGTCGTGAAGCTACAACATCACCTAACCTTACAGATAGGTTATATAGGTACAGACATGAAACCATCCCTCGGATAAAAACTGACACATTGTCGTTTCACCACGCTCGCGATTGTCAGACTCGCACGGACATTGTTTTGTTTTGTAACTTTTTTTTTGGCTCAATTAATTCGATTCACTTTTATTTCTCTGCGACTGGATTTGAGGATAACAATACAAAACAGGTTGGTTTCGTAACTGCTTATACCGTCTTTTTGTGGCATTTAGTTTCCGAGTCTCTATCATCTTGGATATTACGGTCTGGGCAATTTTAGTTTTTCACTAGCTGAACATTAATGGACACAAAAAAATTCCATTTTTACTCGGCAACCACTTTATTGACCTCATAAACCAACAAAAAGGATCCGGAATTTATTACGTTAGGTAAGAACAAACATAACGGCGGCTGAGATGTTTAATCAGCCTGTAGATGTGGGTAAAAGAATAAGAAAAAACAAATGTTTTCACCATTCCAATTCGATGTGTTTGTGTGATTGATCTATCATGTTAATTTTTCAGGAGTGAACATAACAGTACAGCAAGGAGGAAGCTTGGATTTTTCTCTTGTGGAACTGGTAATCCAATCGATGACTGTTGGCGTTGTGACCGTAACTGGCATAAGAACCGTAAACGTCTCGCTGATTGTGGAATTGGTTTTGGACGGAACGCAATTGGTGGTCGTGATGGACGTTTCTACATCGTCACTGACCCGACTGATGAAGACGTTGTTAATCCCAAACCCGGAACTTTACGCCATGCGGTTATCCAGGAGGAGCCTCTGTGGATTGTGTTCAAGAGAGATATGGTGATAGAGCTGAAACAGGAATTGATCATGAACAGTTTCAAAACCATTGATGGTCGTGGTGCTAATGTCCATATAGCCAATGGCGCTTGCATTACCATCCAGTTTATCACGAATGTTATCATTCATGGTCTTCACATTCATGATTGCAAGCCTACTGGAAACGCAATGGTTAGAAGCTCGCCAACTCATTTTGGTTGGAGGACAATGGCTGATGGTGATGCAGTCTCTATCTTTGGATCATCTCATATATGGATTGATCATAACTCTCTCTCTCACTGTGCTGATGGCCTTGTTGATGCTGTCATGGGTTCCACTGCTATTACCGTTTCCAATAACCATTTCACCCACCACAATGAGGTGATGTTGCTAGGCCACAGTGACTCGTACACAAAAGATAAGCTGATGCAAGTGACCATTGCTTACAACCATTTTGGAGAAGGACTGGTTCAGAGAATGCCAAGGTAAAGTAATCAACTATTTGTTTTGAATTTCTTTGGCTTAAGTTGCCATTTTGTTCTGACAGTGGAAATTGGTTGCGCAATGGCGAATATTGCAGGTGCAGACATGGGTATTTCCATGTGGTTAACAATGACTACACACACTGGGAGATGTACGCCATTGGTGGGAGTGCAGAGCCAACAATCAACAGTCAAGGAAACAGATATGCTGCTCCGATGGACCGTTTCGCCAAGGAGGTTCAATTTTCTTAAGCCTTTGTTATACTTAAACAGACCAAGGTGTTGTTATGTGTAGTTCTCTTATACCAGATTAAAATGTGGAACCAACAGGTGACGAAAAGAGTAGAGACAGATGCAAATGAGTGGAAGAAGTGGAATTGGAGGTCAGAAGGAGACCTTCTACTGAATGGAGCATTCTTCAGGGCATCAGGAGCAGGAGCTTCAGCTAGCTATGGAAGAGCCTCAAGCTTAGCAGCTAAACCATCATCAATGGTCAACACTATTACCTCTACTGCAGGAGCACTAGGTTGCCGCAAGGGCAGACCTTGCTAGCTCTCTCTCTCTCTCGACACCACCATAGTAACTAACCCTAAGCCCTTCACATATCTGTGGCAAGTGCATATATAGTAGTAATTTCGTTCTTTCTTTTTTGGGTCGGGTCATTGTTCTGTCATATCCCACTTTGTTTTCTTCCCGGTGTGGTAGGAATTGCTCAACCTCGGTTTGCTTCTTCTTCTTCTTCTTCTTCTTCAAAAAGGTGGGAATACAAAAGAGGAGCAAGCGCAGAAGCGTTGTTCAAAAGGTTTCCTTCTTTTTAGTCTACAAATCTCTTATGGTTTTAGTTTTCTTTCTTTTGGTTTTGGAGTTGTTTAGGTCCTTTGGTTTTAATGGATCTCACTCCCTTGCGTTCTAGAGTCTTTTTGAGTTTCTTTCAAGTTAGTGATAGTAGTAGAAGCAAATTTGTTACAAGACGATTGAGAAAAGCTTTTGATTCGATTGCAATTTCCGTTGTCTTTATGAGTCCTTTGCTTGTGTAGTTGTGTTGCTCTACCGTGTTTCAATGGAACGATGAAATTGTTTTCAATTTTTATTGCAAACTTAAAGCAAACCACTTGTTAAATCGTGAAAATATAGGAATGAATCCACAAAGTAGTTGAGAGAGTGAGTAAATGAAAAGGGTGTTACACTAACATGAGATGTGATGCCAAACCCATAAACAGTTGATGAAGGCAAATCCAAATCTCTCTGTTCAGTTCTTCCTTTGTGAATCTCTCTGTTCAGTTCTTCCTTTTAAGCCATTAGCTGCAATCAAGCTTCCTTTCAAGTCATTAGATCTAATGCCTGGATCCTATTGAATGCAAACAGCTTTTTTGGCGTGATACATGTATCTTAAAGAAACTGCGTATAGCAATATTGGATAGTTCATCTCTTAGGTGCATCAGGAAGGAGCTAACCTTGAAGTTTTTGTTTGTCATAGAATGAAGTGCAGTTAGAAACAGATTCACTCTCTGATAAAACAGATTCATCTCTTAGCTTTTGATTATGAATATAGAGCCAATGAGCAACAAAACATGGATTCATAATGATACTAGCAAAAAAGGTTATCCAGGTTGAAACACATGAAGAACAGAGACCAATGAGAGGGAGATACAGAGCAATATCATACAACATATATGCATATGCACATAGACACATATATAAAATGTTACTATAACAGATTAACAGTAAGTGTGAAAGAGCCAAATCACTCTCGTGTTCTCCAACGGCAACAAAATAGAGGTTGGCAACATTAAAAACGGACAAAGTGGTAAGAGTAGAGAAGAAGCTTTTCAGATAATCTAAGGCTTGAGCAAGACCTATGTTTTTCTTAGGGGTGGGCAAAAGAACCATAACCGAAAAAACCGAACCGAACCAAACCGAAATAAGTGATTTGGTTTAGTTATGGTTTAACCTAAAAATCCATTTGGTTATCATTTTTATTAAGTTTTCGGTTTAGGTTTGGTTTGGTTAAAAACCGTAAAACCGTAAAACCGAATGGTTTTTATGGTTTTTGACTAAAATTAAAAT
This sequence comes from Kernera saxatilis, assembly GCA_900406395.1. Taxonomy (NCBI): domain Eukaryota; kingdom Viridiplantae; phylum Streptophyta; class Magnoliopsida; order Brassicales; family Brassicaceae; genus Kernera; species Kernera saxatilis. The sequence goes on along the minus strand of OVAY01000272.1, from coordinate 48,635 downwards.
AATACTATAGTTATTTGGTTTAATTTAGATTTATGGTTTATTATGTATTTTTTATTAGGTTTATTTTGTGGTTTAATATCGAAGAAAACTTAAAATTTAATACTAAAAACCAAAACATTTACTAAATGAAATTAAATGAACCATAATATATACTAGTTTTTTATATCATAATATTAATGTTCTTAATGAAATTTAATATTAAGTTTCTATATTAATAATTCTGATATCGTTTAATAATTTGTATGTAATTTATGTTGTTGTTTTTTAATCCTTGCAAAAAATCTTATTTTTTTTAGAGAAAACATGTTCATATAATACATTAGTTTTTTTTTTTTTTTTTCGAAAAGCATGGATAAATCGAAAAAAACAAAAACCAAACCGAACCGAATTGCATATGGTTTTAATATGGTTTCACTTTTTGTAAAACCGAAAAAACCAAAAACCGAAGAAAACCAAACCGTACCAAACCGAACTACTAATGGTTTTTATATGGTTTAAGTTTTTATAAAACCGAAAAACCGTAAAACCGAAATAACCGAACCGAAACCAATCCGAAAACCGAAATGCCCACCCAACTTTTTCTATAGCTACCGTAAACATTTTGCATAGGATTGTAGCAGAGTTTCCACCTCAGTGAACTAACAACCTATAGTGTAGAGTACGCGGAGTTGAATAGCCTAAGAAGAAGGTGTAAGCTATCGGTTTATTGAGTTGGTTGTGGAAAGGTTCCTGGCTTTGGGATAGTTAAGAAATCTCTTCAACAAATCTCCAATATACTTTTGGTTCCTTCTTAAAAACTGGTCATGTGTTCTTCTTGACTGCAATCGAAAAGTTCAAGACCAATAATGGAAGGATTTTGTTACTGTTACAGAACCTGAACCTATCACAAAACATACATGCATAGCTTCATACACTAAAAGTAAAACACAATAGTAGGAGAAAAGTTGGAAACCTGTGACAATCAAAAGCGCAATATCGCAGCAGCAGAGCAACGAAGGAGTTAAATGCTGGACTTGGTGAAATATCCAAGGAGCTCCTGCAGCTAAAATAGCAGAGCCTGCCTAATGTAAAAGGGCAAAAAAAAACTAATCAAAGGCAACACAAAACGCCTGCTTGTATATTGAAATTTCCAATAAGAAAATCGAGTAAACTTGCCAATAGAATCATATAGAGGTAACTTCCAACAAGGCTTCTAGATTTCCTGTGACCAAGCAATGGTGCTTCTTGCAAAATGTCAAGGAACCTACAAACAAAGAACACAACTCAAAAATCAAATCAATTCTGATCCAGATACTTATCTAGTTCTCATTCATTTCAAAATCACCAGTAAAAAAAACTAAACTTTTCAAACAATCCTGTCTCACATTTCCTAAAAGAGTAAACTTTTGGTTCATCATCGATTATAACAGGAAACTTGTATATACCAAAACAAAGGGCTCACTGAATAAAGGTCGTATTTTTAACCGGATTTGCAGGAAAAATGGAATCGAAATCTCGAACCCAAATCGAAATCCCCCTTAAGAATTTTGTAAAATTAAACCGATGAAGAAGAGGGATATATGTAGAACATACATAGCGTTCTCTTCGTTGGTCATCGGATTCGACGAAGCACGTCTCTCCGTTGACATCTTTCGACCTGAATTTTGTGATTTTTCCGATCAAAGTTTCTGCCTTTCTGATGGGGAATAAGATTAAATGAAAGCTGACATAAACTATGATGCTGTTGATCGGAAGTATTAACAGAGAGTCTCCTTCTTGCCCTGAAGTTTCTCAAATGAAGAAGGTCAAGACAAATTGATGGTCAACAAAGAAGCAATGGGCTTAAACAATAAGCAGTAGCCCACTCAGAAGTTGATGATAAAGCCCATTCAACCTCAACGGCTTTCTTCAGAGTTAAAAGTCTCCTCTTTTTGCAGAGCAATACGATAAAAACAGAGGAGAGTACAAATCAAATCACACTTTCCAATCGATTTGAAGCCCTAGGATCTCAAGCCTCTACCGATAAATGACAAGTGTCAAACGATTAAGCTTTGTCTTTGCAGTATAAGAAGAATCGTTGTAAAACCTAAGCAGAAATGAATCAATGCAAGACAAACACAACGGTAAAATTTTTTAAAAATTGGAACGTTAAAATATGGTTGTTGGGTAACAAGAGCACATTCAGCTTTATGAATTATTCCTGAAAACCCCTTTTTGACAACGCAGATTCGTTACATTTCTTTGATTTTTTTCAAATTTCAAAATTTCTTCTACGAGAGAGAGATGAGTTCGGTTCTGCCTCTGAAGCTTTCGTTGACTCTGTTACAAAATCCTCTCCTCCGATCGGACCCGTCGCTCCTCGTCATCTACTTTGTGTTCTTCTTCCTCGTCTCCCATTTTCATTCTCTGTTAGGTGACGAAGACAATCCTCCGATCCCTCTATTCCCATGGTAATTTTTTAACTCTATTGAATCAAAATTTGATCCGATTGTGTTTTCTTAATTTGTTGGAAACAGATTGGTATAGGGTTGAATAAAAGTTTCAATTTTGGGGCGAATTCATGATTAAATTCTGTAATAAAGAACTGTTCTAAAGGAAACTACAAAGTTCACTAGAATGCATCGATTAGTATATATGCTTATGATATTGTTTGATCTTTACAAGGGATGTGGTTGAGTAGAGTTTGTCTAGCTAAGCCATTGTAGGCTAGATTTGATGTTTTGATTTCAGCTGGTCTTCGACTACAATCTGGCTAATGGGGTTTGTGTCTTTCGAAATGACATCACTCAGCTTCGATTCATTCGCCATATATCAAACTACGGCATCTTGATGATGAAGCAGAAGAGAAAGACACCACGTGTTTCTTCTATGAAACAACTTAAACTGTAAGAATCTTCTTATCTCTTTCATTGCTATTAATGTTTGTAGCATTCAATCACCCGGAATCTCAGAGTCATGAGACAGATACACGTTTCAGATCATCTAGGTTAGTCACCCACCGATTGCTTAAGTGGAAATATATGTGTTTAGGTCGTGTATATGATGATTTTATACGTATCTATAGGGTGTGTATAGTATGTGTAGGATGTAGATGTACTAGCTTAGACATGTAGAATATGTATGATGATGTAAGTAGGTTGTATAGATGTATTTATAGGGTGTGTATGTATGAGGGATATATAAATGTATAGGATGTGGATGTATGTATAGGATGTGGATGTATGTATAGATGAATGGTAGGAAATGTATGCATGCTATATTGTACTAGATGAATGTGCGAAACCAAAACTTAGCCAAAAGACACAACTCAAACCACTTTAAGATTGTCGGACTAGTTTTAAAACGTAAGTGCTAAATAACTTAAATTGAATAATTATGAAATAAAATCAAATAAAAGAAACTCGGATTAGTTTTAAAAACGTAAGTAGTAAATTGCATGATTATGAAATAAAATAAAATCAACTAAACACACGAGAGAGCCGCAAGAGAGAGGCCCAAGAAAGAGTGCAGCGAGAGAGAGAGAGCGGCGAGAGAGAGGCGCGAGAGGGAGCGGCGAGAGAGAGAGCGGCGAGAGAGAGAGAGAGGCGAGAGGCGAGAGAG
>OVAY01000272.1:0-44979 GCA_900406395.1 Kernera saxatilis | reverse complement strand
GAGAGAGAGCCGTGAGAGAGAGAGAGAGGCGCGAGAGAGAGGGAGAGCCGTGAGAGAGAGAGGAGAGAGAGAGAGGCGAGAGAGAGAGAGAGAGGCGAGAGAGAGAGAGAGAGGCGAGAGAGAGAGCCGTGAGAGAGAGAAAGAGAGCCGTGAGAGAGAGAGAGAGGCGCGAGAGAGATGTTGTGTTGGGCTTGAAAAATAAGGTGGCTTTAGAACTGGTTTTTCCCATGAACTTACTAGTTGATGATGGTGTCGTGACTCGTGAGTGATGTTGAGGTTCTCTTCTCATTGTTCTTTCCACTTGGGTACTTAAGCTTGAAGGTATCGTTGAAGATTTTTTGGCTTGACACACTCTTCGTATCTTGTCCTTTTTTTACGACAAAGGAGGCTGCTTTCACATATCAGTTCTCTCAAAGAGGTTGCTCGATTTGTGGCAAGCGGGAACGAGATGTTCGTCACTAGATTAGACTAGACTTTGTTGTATATAACAAAACTTTGTTGTATAGTACGCCATGTTAGTTCAAGTACTAAAACTTTCTTATGCTAAGTCCTTGCACAGATTGATTTTAATGTGTCTCAAGTCTTTGTTAAAAGCAAGGAACACATGGTAGTTGAAGGATCTGATAATACCACATCTTTAGTGAAATATAAATTCATTAAATCATTCAACGGACATACATGACCAAAATAAATTAAGAAAAAACATTAAAAAAAAAAAAAAAGAGAGTTGCATTGTAGCTTAGATGTCTTGGAGTTTGGTCCTCTGATTCCTACCGAGAGCGAGAGATCCTTGATGGAACGAGTTAGACAAGAACTCAAACAGGTAATAAGCAAAATTAATCAAGTAGCTTGTTCTTTGATCTTCTAAGTCCCACTACTTATTTTTGAAGTCTATACGGTTGTTATATCTTCTGAGTCAAGTAGTAGTATTTGGATTGAACTATTTGCGATGCAAGAAATTCAGGATTTCGTAAGCATTTTTTCATGAGATTATATGAGAAGCTTCACCCACTTGTTATCATAAATACATCGTGTGATCACAAACGGCAATTCATGTGAAACATAATACCATTCCCCTTTACTTTGCCATACAAGTCTCACCGTCGAGAGTATTTAATGAACAACATGAAGGATACTACCAAACGATGCCTTTCAAACCCATGGTTTCTACTTGTATTTGAGAAAAGAAAAGAAAAACAATATGATATCCCCAAAAAGGAGATTAGAATAAGGAACAAGAAATCCTCAAAAGCTGGAGAAGATGATGATTGGTTCTCTTTAAATGGTATCATCATCATCAGATGTCTGGAACACATAGCCAGCCTCCTTAAAGTGAGATTTCACCATTGCTAAAGACTTGTACCTATGAGATATCTTGTTCTTTTCTTCTTTTGCCATTTCTGCATATCTACAACCAAAATAAGAGAATCAACCAAGCTTACTCAGTTTTGCCTTCTATCATCATGAGATCTGAAATTTTTTAATACAATGTTGAAGCGTACGTTTGGTCGTATCCATCAGGTTGAAACACTGGATCCCACCCGAAATCAGTTGGTCCTCTTGCTGGAACTATCTTACCCTAACACATCAATCACAAAGAAAAAGCAATCAAACTTTGACAATTAACATAAAGAGAAAAAAACACAAAATGACTAGCGGATGGAGCAGAGAATTTAATAAAAGAGCGGTGATAAAGTTGAACATACCGGAGTTTTCCCCAAAAATGTAAGAGGTTCAGCACCTGGACCATGCGAGAAAGAGAATGCGCACAGTGCATAAGCTGATTTATCCTCATAGGCCATCAGTAAGTTGTTCAGACCTGGACATGAGTCAGACCAAGATTGGGTGTTACCAGTGTAAAAAATAAATGAAACAAACGCTGAGGTGAGTGAAACAATTGACTATTACAACCTTCATGACCAAGCTTCTCAAGAAACCACTTGCTGCAAAAAGAGGAAAGAGGATCAAAAGTGCTACAAAAAATGAAATCTAGAGACAGTAACACACATTAGCTCCAATACAGTTAGTCGCACACTGATTCAATCTGATATTGACCAATACTAGATCCCAGCAAGTATATACGTCTCTTCTACAATTCAGTCTAGCAATGAATTAAGACATCCAGGATCGGGAAATTCAATAAGATAACACCATTTGGCAACTCACACAGACCACTTAGCAGCCTCCTAGAAGAACTAAGAACAGGACTTGATCCAACCAAACCAGAAAATTTTCCAGGACATCCTCATAAAGAAAAGCTTCAGAAATAAAGGTTAACATAAAATTTACCACTGTGACATATATGTCTGTAATCCCTTAACCTTATGAACTCATAGTTTACCACTCATCACGACAAAGTGGAACTGGAGAAACTCTATCCTTAAAATGAAGATTTACAAGCACAGCATCAAGAGAGGAATGAAGAAACAAAACTTACATGTATGGCCCTGCAAAATCCCACAAAACAAATCAGACAGTGTGTGATCATTTGCTGTACATGGTCATATAGTAGATGAAAAACTTAGAATCTAGAGGAAATCATACCAGGAAGACCCTTCAAAGCATTGAAACAGAGGCATGTATCCTCCACTAGCACTGGCCCATTTACCTTTATATTTACAATCAAACACATTCCATATCAATTCTTATCATACTAACTTACCATTACTAGTACACATTCAGCGGAAGAAAGGAAAAATGTAACAGTCCACAATTATGATCACAATAGAGATTACATATAAACATAAGTATGATGATTTCTAATCAATTCAAGTGATATGACTGAGTTTTTCTACTAAAACTCTACTGAGAGTAGAAAGAGGGTAAAAAAGCTTGTGCACCTGAAGAGCAGCCAAACGAGCCTTCTCCTTGGAGATATCCTCAGGCTCACCTTGCAGCTCAGGCACTGTAACTCAACAAGTACACAAAAGTAAAAACAATGAGCCTGATGAGAAAGAGAGAAAAAAGCAGGAATCGAGAGAGAGACATCGAAAGGAGTAGATAGTACGCACGGTCGAGTTTGAGAGACTTGAAAGGAATGGAATTGCCGATGATAGCTTTGACCTCTTCGAGCTTCTTGGCGTTTCCGGTCACAAAAGTCACCGGGCGAGGCAAAACCACCGTTGCTTTCGCCGCCGCCATTTTGTCTTCTCAGATAGCGAAAGTAATTGACGCTCCCTCTGCTTTTTTGTTTTTCACTGATTCACTAATTTCTTCTTGGACAAACAATTGGGCCCAATTTCACTTTTATTTAGGCCCATTAAGAGTTATCCTTGTTCGTCGAATCAAGTTACGATTAAGTAAACCAACTTTGTTTCACTATCTACCTCGTCAAGCAAGATTTCGTTAACCCACTAGAATACATGATCCGTGATTTTTTTTATCTAAAATAAAAATCATATTCATCAAACTGGACTATTTTTATAATTCTTTCAAGTAAGTGAGATATTCTCGATGACATTCCACTTGAACGCAAGCCCAAGGACATGTAGCTCATACTTGGAACAAGAAGATACTTAAATGCCAGAATTGAACACAAATAGTATACGACTTCAGATTTTCGAATTACACTTGTATCTATCTACAACCTTTATCTCTATGACAAGTTGACAACTAATTGAACCGGACTCAAATATTTGTCCCATTACAACAAACCCTAACAAATATGAAAATACCTTTTGTCCAGTTATAGTTTTGATCCCGTCAAAAATCATCTCCAATCTTCGAAAACGCGCATAAATCTTTCTCTCTCAAAAAAAGAACAAACTCTAAATCCAATTATCTGATTCTCTTTAGTTGTAGACAGAAAACATTATGGTTTAACGGATTAGAAAAATATGATGAGTTTTTAAAAATTGGTGTAGCGTAAAAATTATTATCTTGTTAGTTTGTGTAATAAAGAACTAAGAACAAAAAAAGTCGTTCAATAAAAATTTGGTGTGTAGTAAACTGATGTTAACTTACAATTTTGGCTTTAGATTGTTTTTGGGCTACAAAACAAACACGACGCCTTGAGTCGTGACCCATCTTGTACCGGGACGGGATTGCGCAATTTGGTTTAACCTCTTCAGAGCAGAGAGAGAGAGAAGTAGAAAGAAGAAGAAGAGAGACTCTCAAAAACATTTCCAAAATCCAAATCATGGCGAAGAAAGGTATCCCTGAGTGGCTCAACAGTTCCCTCTGGTCAACCTCGTCTCCCTCTCCTCCTTCTCCCATCGTCGACGATCGCCCTCTCCGTCATCCTCCCGCCACTACCGTCGCTCCCTCTCCTCCGATCGTTGAGCGTCCGCCTCTTTCTCCTTCTCCCTCCGCGATTTCCACCGCACCAGCTCCGCCTCTTCCGGTTCGTCCTCCTTCCAAATCTGAGATTAGCGATTTGCAGAATGGGAGTGGTGAGGATGGAGCTGGAACCGATACTCCGGCAGCTGAGGATGTTTCTCGAAAGGCGCAGGTCGTAGCTGAGGTTAGTGCTCTGTGCATTTTGATTGATTGCTCTTTGTGATTTACTTACATCTGGATATTTCTAGTTATCCAAGAAGGTGATTGACTTAAAGGAATTGAGGAAAATTGCTTCCCAAGGTCTACCTGATGATGCTGGAATTCGCTCCCTTGTCTGGAAGGTAACGCATTCGCATATTTCCAGCTGAGAGCTCCTTTGTTTTGATTAGAGAATGAAACATATATGTTGGATATTGTCCTTTACGGGCATGCGTTTATGGTTCATTATTGTTACTGTGCTTTTGATAATGCAATCTATTTTTGATTTGTTGAGTTTTCTTTGAATTTGTTTGTGATTTCATGAACTCCTTACGAGTGTATGGATATGGTGAATATTTTCAGTGTTTACTTTGTTTTTGGGGCTGATATGTTAGAAAGACGTAGAAGGAATGGATTTCAGTTACTTTATTCTGTCAGTTTTAGCTTCATATTGTTTATCTTGAATGTGACAGCTTTTATTGGGTTATCTGTCACCGGATCGTTCCATGTGGTCTGCTGAGTTAGCTAAGAAAAGGTCGCAGTACAAGCAATTCAAAGAGGAGCTTTTGATGAACCCTGTAAGTCCATTTTGCTGATTTGACACTCGAACATTGTATTGATTGGTTTGTGAAGAGAAACATAATGGGCTTAATTGGTGTTCTCTTTTACTCATCCCTTGGGGAGATAGTTCATCAATCTTCTGATTAGAGTGGATGCTATTCTTATAAACTGATAGCTAGCTAGATTGATCGAATAGACACAGTCACAATTCTGTTAACCAGGGAGAAACAAGTGATGAAGTAGACATAGAGGCGTATCTGTTGCCACTAGCTAAGGGCGTGATGTTGAAAATGCACTGTCAATAGAAATCATGATTCTCATTAGGTGATATGTTGAGCAAGTAGAATTCAGTGATGTTCAATGGGGAAGCATAGCGTTTTATTATTTTGATCAAGAAGCTTGTATGTGTTAGTATAATAATGACAGCTATATAGATGTCATGCGTTTGACTAAGCAGACTGATCTAGAGTCATTGGGCATGTGATACTTCCTAAAGGTACAATGAGAAGATATAATAGTTAATGACAACAAGTCGGTCATTGTAGAGGTGTTTACTTTATCTGGGTGATAACTCTTCCTTGGTCATGTTTCTTTCTTGTTTTCAATTTAAGATTACCCTGTTTCTATATATTTTTGTGGCTAGTTAGTCAGAAGTAACAAGGAAAATGGATAAATCAAAGGGTGGTGATAGTAGTGACCCAAAAATCGAAAGCCCTGGTGCCCTTTCAAGGTCAGAGATAACTCATGAGGATCATCCCTTAAGTCTTGGAACAACAAGCTTGTGGAATAATTTTTTCAAGGTATTTCAGATTTTGCAGCATGAGATATCCACAAATCTTATCTTTTTTGTTAGACGGTTGACAAGTTTAGGTGTTATTAACTTATTGTCGAATTGTACATTTTGCCTGAAATGTTTAGAAGTGTTATGGATGATGAATCTGAGTTATATGATTCCCAGATATTGGGATGTAATTGCTCACTTATACTTTTCTAAATTTTTATTCTATTCACTAATCATGATTTTGCTACTTCCCAGTTGGTTTTAAAAGTGGATTTAGGAGGGGTATAGGAAGTTAGGAACTGGAGAAGTACTCTCTCACTTAAAGCTTTATAACTACTTTCCTGTGAATATTTATACCTTCAGTTTTTGTGTGTTTGGAAAGTTAAGGTTTGCTACAGATGTTTTAAATATTGTATAGGGTGCCTTGTCATGTTGATCAAAAAAGTTTAGGCAGAATGTTATCATAATGGTGTTTATTCCATAGGCATACACAAAGACAGGGTTCTGATTGAAGCCTTTAGTTATATCAAGGCTTTGTGTGCCCTGCTCCATGCTTTTGAACTTTGTAGCACTCTCAGCTGTACTAGCATGACTTGTTAATGACGCACATGATCACTATGGAAAGATCCTTTTTTCTTCCTGGTTTAGTATAGTAATTCCATTCTTGTTGCATACAAATCTGCAAAATGACCTTCCTAATTTCAAGTTTACACTGTTCAGGACACAGAAGTCCTGGAACAAATCGACCGGGATGTGATGCGCACTCATCCAGACATGCACTTTTTCTCTGGAGATTCAGCGGTTGCAAAATCTAATCAGGTTGGGTTTTGGTTAAGCTATAGCTTAAAGCTTTTGGGCTGATTAAAACATTTGTATAGTGATAGTTTTCCGGGTGATTTTATACGTGTCTTGCGTCTTCAGGATGCTTTGAAGAATGTGTTGACTATTTTCGCAAAGTTGAATCCTGGCATCAGATATGTACAAGGGATGAATGAGATATTGGCACCTATTTTCTACATCTTTAAAAACGATCCGGATAAAGGAAATGCAGTAAGTACTTGTCCTTGCCAATTTACCATTTCTTTTTCTTATTTGATTTGTACTCACATTTTTCTACGTCCTGTGGTTCTTTTTGGGTAACACACCGCTAGTTCTCCTTATTTGCTTAACATTGGCATTTTAAGTTATGCAGGCGTATGCTGAATCAGATGCATTTTTCTGTTTTGTTGAATTGATGAGTGGGTTTCGAGATAATTTCTGTCAACAACTTGATAACAGTGTCGTGGGTATACGTTACACCATAACAAGGCTGTCCATGCTCTTAAAACATCATGATGAAGAACTTTGGCGTCATCTAGAAGTTACAACTAAAGTAAGATATCACACACAACTTTGGCTGATGAGCTTTCTTGCTACATTCATTAATTAGTCTCTGAATAGAAGATCTTGCCGGAATGTATTGCTATTTAAATGTTCCAGCGTTGTGACATTTGAGACCTGTGTGTCAATTTTCAGATAAACCCGCAATTTTATGCGTTCAGATGGATCACTCTCCTACTGACACAAGAGTTCAATTTTGTGGAAAGCCTTCACATCTGGGACACACTCTTAAGCGACCCCGAAGGTCCTCAGGTAGTATTCAGTTTATTACTATTCAGCTTCAGTAAGTCTTGTGAACGGGGTCAGTTTATTCAAATGTTGCATTCTAGTGAGTCATGAAAGGTTTCAACTTTCAATACCTCTGATCAGCTGGGTTTAGGACAATAAAACGTATGCATGTATGTAGGGAAGAATTAGCAGACATCAACAACGATAAGGAGTTGTATGTGTCATAGTCCTAGAGATTGGTTTCGGTTTGCTAAAAATTAAGGTAGCAGAATTGAGTTAATGGGCACTTGTTATCTTGCAAGATAAAAAAGCTAACAAGTGAATATGTTGTGAATTGAATTAATCGTAGGAGACACTACTACGGATATGTTGTGCAATGTTGATTCTAGTTCGAAGGCGCTTGCTTGCTGGAGATTTCACGTCAAACCTCAAACTTCTTCAGAACTATCCTCCTACAAACATGAGTCATATGCTCTATGTCGCAGACAAATTACGCACTAAATAAAATCATCAGGTTTAAATAATAATTCACTCCCTTTCTCCTTCTTGTTGTTTTGTTGAATTCATAAACTCCAAAACTTTCTTCTGTACATTATCCTGTAAGTTAATTTTAGCTGCCTGAGAAAATGTCAGATCAAAACTCTGCGTCAGTGTTAAGACTTATGGTGTGTAACAGATATAAATAGAGAGAGAGAGAGGTTTAGGATCTGTCTTTTCTTATATTTTGCTTTGATCAATTCACACAACTTTCTTGGTTTGATTTGGTAAAAATTATTTAAAAATCAATGTGGTAATTGATTACTAAGTATTTGTACAAAGTCAAAACTCTTTTTTTTTCCTTTTTGTCCAATAAAGAGAATTTACTTGCGGAAGAGCAAAGTCATTAGCAAAATGAGTTGTGGAACATTTTCACTAATCTTATTCATTATTATGATTCTCCTTTATCCATACTCTTATCTCCTCCTCCTCTTCGTCTCTTTTCTGGTTTGCTTTGTTCTTGCTGCTTACTCTCTTCTTCTTCTTGGAGAATTCTGAAAACTTTGTTTGAAGATTGACTAATGGATCGGTGTTTCGTTCATTCGGTCCGTGTTCAATGGTTGAATTGTTTTTTCGAAAGGAATTTATTTGGAGATTGACAATTTCTCTTAATTGGGTAATATATGATGTGACTCTCTTTGCTTGTATTTCAATTCTTATGGGTCTAACAACTCCAACTCCAACATAATGTCAACTCATAACCGTGTGCTACTTCTCATCTTACATTCTATCTATGATTAGATAATTTATTCAGTATTAATTTTAAAATGTTTTATTATATTTTGATCCAGTTTTTTTCCGTATTTAAATTCTCATTATTCGGACAAAAAAAATTCTCATTATTTGGATCCGGACTCTTCCAAATATATGAATTTTCAAAATTGATCGGATACAATAGGTTTACGGTTTGGATATAAGATACCAAATATAGTTTTTTCTAAGTATTTAAATAAACCGATTCGATCTAATCCTAAATCGAAATGATTGATCTAAAACCGAACATATAGTGTAAGTGGATTTACTTTTCTAATCGTCAAAAAAAAAAGTGGATTTACTTTTCTACATCGAAAAAGAAAGATTGATATAAACCAAAAGCTGAAGCAATATTTTAGATTATAATTTATTTTGGATATTATTATTCATAAATCAAATATTCGGAAGAATACAATAAACTTGAATAAAACCGAATCCGAACCTAGATCTAGATTGGATATCCCTAGGGCTACTGTAACCCAATATTTATGCGTGAAACGAAATTATCTCGAACCAGTTAATCCAAAAACAGAAGGTATTAGTTTCCTTAAATTCCTGAACCGGATCCGGATTCCGGTTTCCTAAATTAGAACTAAAACCGGCATGCTTCACCCTAAACCCTAACCTTCCGAGCCAAACAGAGAGACAGACTCAGTCTCGTCATATAAAGGCAAGACGCTGTTAAACCCTCTCTGCTTCTTTTTTCTTCTACACCCTTTTTTTCCTTCTTATTATTTGTCGCTGATTCCCTCGCCGACGAATGCAAGGGAATCGCGACGGCTCGTGGTCTCTAGGCGCCTCCGGGACAGGTGGAAGCGGAAGAGGCAACGGCAATAGTAACGGCGTTCCCGGTGGATATCTTCCTCAGTCGAATCCTGTGTTTCCCAATTTCAATGTCCAACAACCAATTAGATACCCTCTGCCTCAGTTTCCGGCGAATTTTTACCGCCCTAATTTCCCCGACTTATCTAGCTTCTCCTTCGGAAACGCTAATTTCCAAACCCAGCAGAATCTCAACTTCCCTCATCGACAAATCCCTCACCAATTTGGCGCTAATGGGAATGTTTTCCTTCAATCCCATGGACAGAGCTTCTCTTTGCCTCCTCAACCTCTTCAAAATAGTGTAAGCAATAACGATACCAGTTGCTCTCAGAACCGTGGAGCAATCGGAGCTTCTGAGAGCTCTTCATTGAAACGAAGGCGCCAAGAGGTAATACAGGGGACTGATGTGGTCGTCAAAGAGTCCCCTAAATCTAGTGTTGCTGCTGGCGAGAGCGCTAATTCTTTCAGTGTGTCTCTACCGGTTCCTGCCCGTGTAGGCACTGATGATAGTGGTGGGTCTCGAATCCGTGGAGGTAATGGAGCTTCGGAGAAGCCTTCCTCAAAACCAAAGCGCAAAGTAGAAGTCATGCGAATTGATAAGGCGGTCGAGAAGACGCGTAAATCAGTAATTGCTGCTGGAGAGAGCGTTTCTTCGACTAGAGTGTCTCGATCGGTTCTAGAAGAACTTCAGGCTGATTCTTGGCGTTCCTTGGGAGTGCAAATGCAAGATGTTCCTTCACTTCGCCAACTTATGGCCCTTGAAGGCAAGGTAAGCTTCACAAGTTTCTTTCTGTTCATAAGAGGCTTATACTCTCAAAATACATTGGCATAGAAGTGCAATAGCAAGTGAGTTGTTTTTGCCAGTGATGAAAAGGCGAAAGTTTGGTGTATCTTTCTCTATTAATTAGTGTGCAGGTTGATTTCTTTTCTTTGAACCCTTTGAATCTTTAGCGATTATTTGAATTTCTTGATGTCTTGTAGGTTAATGCATTTATTCACTGCTTCGTTGGGGCTAGAAGAATCGTGACCCTGCATGATTTGGAAGTGGCAATATGCCGTAACGAGTTTGTTGATTCTTTCGATGATCTTGAATTGGGACCTTTGCTGCAGCATCCACTAGTCTTGCTCTATTTTCCATCCATATCCAGCTCTACTGGCCCAGTTCAGATCACTACTGAGGAGATAATATCATTTCTTGATAGCTATCTGTACACTTATATGACAGACGATGTTAAGCTCGATCAATTCCTGAATTTTGTTGCTGATAAAAAATCAGTTACAAGCAAGGAAAAGCTTGGTGTGCGTATTCAGAGCTTGCGGTATGATATTGTTTTTTTTGGATCTTTTAAACTTGCTTATGAGTTTAATCATTTTGTTACAGCAGGAGATGTCTTGTCAGAATTCTATTGTATTAATTGGTTGCATATGTTCTTTTTTTTTTTTTGTTTCTTTTTTTCACGATGGATCTGGTTTTGTAAGAGATTACCAGATTACGTTCTCAACTTATTCCTAGTATGAACTGCATTAACTGATTACATTTTTATAGGATGTATGTATCTTTAATTCAAGACGCGAAGAGACAAGAAGGTGAAACAATGAAAATCTTACTGACTGAACTGCATCAGAAGTATCACATCTCCTCATCAAAGAAACAACCGCAAAATAAAGCACTTACTGTCTCTGAGCGTGCTGAGTCGTTTGCTTTACATCATAAGGATTATTGTGGCAAGCATACAAGATTTTATTCATCAAGCTCAGATGAGAATGATAGTGTTGATTATGAGGTTGAAAATCTTAATAGTTCTGACCATGTCAGTAGTTGTCCATATCCATCTGTTGCGGAAGAGATGAAGCGGCTCGGGGGATCCAATAAGAAAAGGAAGGCTGGGAAAAATCATGAAAAATCTGATTCGCCCAAAGTGCTTAGAAGAGGAGGCCCCTCTAAATTACAAACAGGAAATGCAAAACAAGAGATACCTAAATCAGCTGATGATTCTGATGCTAAGCAGGTTTTCAGTGTCGATGAGGCTGATTTCATACTTTCTGAAGGAGCTTTGAGATTGTTCATTTCAACTTGGAAGGACACATGTAAAGAGCTAAGCATTTCAACAGTAAGTTCATGTTGGGTATATCGAGATTGTATGACTGTTTGAACCATATATCAGATAAATCTTTTTGCTTGAATCTGAGAGTGAATTATCTTAAGCGAGGAGCGATGAGGCTGCATGTTTGTTTATTTTCTAATACTCTGTTATTTTTGTAGTTTGTCGAGAAAATGTTGTCTTTTTACAACTTGGGGGGCTCTGAAGTACGAGCTCAGAATAAAAGAGCTAAAGCGATGTCATCATTTCCATTTGTTGGATTACTAAATGTCGCTGTGAGTGGTCATATTACTTGAGTTTAAAGTTTTTTGCATCTTTCCTTTGTGTGATTTCCTGAGATGGATTTTTTTTCTCCTTGCTTTACATTAATTCAGTTGAAGAATTTGTTAGCAATCTCGGTTAGAGCCTCCTATTTTAGGGAAACCCCTTCTGTTTTTTTTTTTTGTTTCCCTGCTTTGTTTAATTCAATTGAAGAATTTTGTTAGCAATCTTGGATACTACATTCAAGAGCTTCCTCCTTGAATAAGTCAGCATTTTTTTTCATCCACCTAAAATTTGTTGAAGCAAAAGCTGTTGTTTTCCATCACCTGGAAGGTGCCAAATGATGTGGTTTATGAGTCTTAGGTCTGTGTCAAGTGAGCATATATTTTCGAATTGAAGGATGCGAGATAGTTTCACCTTTGCAATCCCGATTTACATCCAAACTCATTTTCTATTCCATTCTTCCGTTTTACCGTTTTTGCTTTACCCTTTTTCCTGTTTTTTTTGCCCTTTTGTTGTTTTTTCCGAGTTGAAAAGATATTTGATAGTTTCACTGTCTAACACAAGCTCACTATTTTCTGTGATATCTCCTTTTCAAATTCTGAAAATTGCTGAGTTTAAAAGCTAGACCATTTCCACTCATGCTTCTACAACTACTTTGTTTTAAGCTGTTGCTCTTGTTCTTTTATGTTCCTTCTTGTGGTTTTTTTTCTGTGTGGTTCAAGCCTCCTTGCTCTTGCTCTGAGACTTGGCACTTAGTTGCAAAGTCTTGAGTTGAGTTCAGCAAATGTAGAAACTTCCCTAGTTCAGCTTTGCTCTTTGATTCTTCATGTGCACAGTGCACATCACAATGTCACTGAGGCAGGCTGGAAAAGGATAAAAATATCACTCTGTGGCATCTCAGTTATTTTTTTCTACCTATTTCCGTGTCTTGTGCAAAAAGCTTCTTGTTTTGTGTTCCAGAAGTGTCTGCATTGGCTTTGTTTATTCCTAGCAATCAGATTTTCCCTCCTGTAAATAATCAGAAGAAAGTAAAACTGCAAGGGTGCTCAAATCTTTTAGGTGCAGTGGGGAATCTGTTTCATGGAATATTTTCTCGTTTTTTTTCTTATTTTTGATCATTTCATTTCTTTTTTTTTAAGGGCAAAGTTGAAGATATTTGCCGTAATTAAGTAGATGTAACTTTATTTTTACCCTCTTTTATCCAGGAGTTTTTTCTACGGGTTTTTTTTTTTTTAACTTGTATTGTTCAACTAAAACAAAGAACTATGATGCATCTTTCAAACGTAGTAGAAAATTATTTTAGAAACTTCAAATGTTCGCATCTTGTTTAGCGAAAGAGTGCACTTGTTTTCTGTAGATTGTCTTTTATCTTTCTTTGTTTGCGTGCATTGAGTTGTTAACTGTTTAAGGATGAGCGTCCAATACCCATTGTCTTTAATTTTCGCATCATTTTTTTCTTGTGCTTCGTTTGCAGGTAACCTCAATGAGACGTGGAATGTGGGATAGTATATATGATAATCTGCAAACGACGAGCCAAAGTGATACGACTAATCCATGCTCAGGAAATCAAGTAGATGATATTAAGCCAAGTGAAAACAGAGAGTTAAACAAAACTCAGCATATTGTGCCTCCAAAACACAGTGAGTATATTTTTGTTCTCTATCTTCATTTGCGCGCTCTGCATGTTGAATTTCTGTTTATTGTTTTGTTTTTAAATCTTATTTAAATTGTATGGTCAAGCTCCACTGTAGCATCATGATAAGTACTTCATTTATTTGTGTCAAAATGCGATCTAAAGGAATTATAATCGAATGGGAACTGTTTTCTTAGAATGCATTATCTAACAAGCTTCTGTGGCAGTCTTTTGGTGCTTGTCATTTCTCTTGCACTTTGCAATCTGATCAATTTTATCTATTAGGCAACACTGTTGAAGAAATTATCAGAAGGCTTTCCATGTATTTTGAGCATGATTTTTCTGGAGAGAAGCACATTAGTATCTTTAGGAAGCTACACACTTGCCAGGTTTTGTTGGCAGAGCAATTTCAAGTACAGGCTTTTGAGTCTCTTGGTTGGGGTGAGTTTTTCACTTTCTTAGAAAAACATATGTTGCTGCTACCAACACAACTTCAAAGGTTTCTAGCTAGAGAATTACGGGAAGAGTTTCCTCTGGAGGTCCACGTGAATGAGAACCTGTTGACTCTATTGCTATCGCAAGCTTCTGAATTTTCAGGTGGTAATGTAATATCTAGAGAGATGGTAGCTCGACTGCTTGCAGAACAATTTCCATCAATCAGTTTCAAGGTTGTAGGAAAAGATTCAGAGGACAATTTCACTGAAATCATTGGTAGCGACAAGAAGAAATCTGGTTCTAAATGTGTCCTCTTTTCTGCAACATTGTTGGGAGCTGAAAAATCTTTGACCAGTAAGCATCTAGAAGAATCCCTGACAGTGAGAAATGATACGGATTCAAGAAGCAGCCCTCTTAGTGCTCTTTCATCCAAAGAGGTTTTAGATGTTCTTCTTAGGGTTCCGTTGTTGTCAAACATAAACTCGTGGTGTCACTGGGATCTTAAGTTTGCTCCATACTTTGGTCCTCTTTTGGGGTGTTTGAATGAGATTAATTCAAAAGATTTGTTGTGTCTAGTGACAAGGGATGGTATGATTATCCGGACAGATCCTTCCGCAACAGCAGATTCATTCTTAGAGGCTGCTCTTCAAGGGTCTGCTTACCGTACTGCTGCACAGTTGTTGTCGTTGATATCATTGAATGGACGAACACATCTACCATTTTCCCTTCTAAAATGCTATGCAAAACGTGCTTTTGAAGTATTTTTAGATAACCATTCTGAGGAGATGGACTTAAACGATAGGAATTCTCTCGTGGTAGTTGTAGAACAGAAAACTAAAGTGGATAAAAGTGATTATGCTGCCTCAAAGTTTCTTCTTGATTGTCTGGGTTACCTACCTGGGGAGTTTCGCAGTTTAGCTGTCGATGTCTTGCTATCGGGACTACGTTCTGTTGTTAAAGATGCTCCGACAAGAGTTTTGTCTGCATGCGAGGACACAGAGCAACGCATCATGCTGCATGATGCCGGATTGCTGCTAGGCATTGTTGAATGGATTAATGATTACCAAAAGTTTTGCTCATCGTTTTCGCCGGACTCCGCAACAGTGAAAAATGATTCGTCGAACGTAGATTCTGGCGCAGGTTTTGTGCAAAAAGAACTGGGGGACCTAATTCATACTGACCAAAGATGCACGATCGAATCAGAGCCGTGTGAAAATGATAAAGAACCTCATGAACCTTGTCACACTTTTGACGTTGCTGGGGCTTTAAGTGATTCTGTTGGGGAGGCTTTCACCCAAACTGCACCTGAGTTTCATGATAATCCAGCCTCTGTTGTTGATTTAATCAGACGGGATGAGTTTGGGCTGGATTCAAGTTCTTCTGGTGCTGAGACGAGTATGCTGCAGAAACAACATGCTCGGTTAGGAAGAGCACTTCAGTGTTTGTCCCAGGAATTGTATTCTCAAGATTCACACTTTATTCTTGAACTCGTAAGAATTCTTGCCTTCTTTCTTTCTTTGTACATAATCTTCTTACAAGCATGTTAATCGGATTTGCTTGAATACATTGTTGGTGCATTCTATGCATATGTGTATCCTATAACCGAGTTCTAATCTGCCTAAGATGATTAGTAACTAGGTAATTCCGTTATGCTGTCAACTTGTAGATGTTTCCGTTATCATTATCCTTAAAATGGGGATGGTTAATGAGTATTCAAATGTTTGTTAGCCCTGTGAGGGACTTCTATGGTTTTCTCTTCTGTTGAAGAAGTGAGATAGACAATATCATAGGTTGTTAGATGTTTTCTTTATCACTATTCATGTCAACAGGAGAGATTTAATGGACATTCCATTTGTCAACCTCTTACGCTCTTGTTATTGTTGCTTCAGGTTCAAAATGCTGATGACAATAAGTACCCTGAACATGTGGAACCCACACTCACATTCATTCTTCAAAAGACTGGGATTGTTGTTTTAAACAACGAGTGTGGCTTCATGCCTGACAACATTCGGGCCCTGTGTGATGTTGGTCGATCAACAAAGAAAGGATCTGGTGGATACATAGGGAAGAAAGGAATTGGTTTCAAGTCAGTGTTTCGGGTATGTACGAAGAGAATTCATCTTATAGAATATAGAGTATGATTTTGTTGTTTATGCAATTATTTAACCAAAGCTTAAATGAGTTTAGGATTATTGTATGCTAAGCTAAGAAATGGCCATGGATTATCTATTCCGAAACATGTCATCAAAGTCATGTCAGCTTGAAAGAGATATATGAACTTTAATTTCAAGTGATAAAAAGATTATAGGCTTATAGCAAATTCTTTCTCATATAATTCCTTCTAACACTTTTGCTTGGGTTCGCTTTCCAGGTTTCTGATGCTCCTGAGATCCACTCAAATGGTTTCCATTTCAAATTTGATATAAGTGAGGGTCAGATTGGATACATTTTACCGACTGTTGTGCCTCCTCATGATATTGAATCGCTTATCAGCATGTTATCTGGCCGTGAATTACAACTGAAGGATGCAAGATGGAACACTTGCATTACACTTCCTTTCAGAGCCATTGATTCCGAAAGAACAACAGTAAATCACATTGAGCCTATGTTTTCAGACCTTCATCCTTCTTTATTGCTCTTCCTACATCGCCTCCAGTGCATAGTATACAGAAACATGCTTGACGATTCTCTCTTGGTCATGAGGAAAGAGGTTGTGAGTAAGAATATCGTAAAGGTTTCATGTGGGGAAAAAAGCATGACATGGTTTGTGGCATCAGAGAAATTAAAGGCTGCCAATCTTCGTGATGGCGTTCAGACAACAGAGATTTCCATAGGATTCACTCTTGATATGCTGGAAGATGGAACTTACAGATCATGTATGATTCAAGAACCCGTTTTTGCTTTTCTTCCTCTAAGAACTTATGGTTTGAAATTTATTATACAAGGGGATTTCATTCTTACATCATCAAGGGAGGATGTTGATGAGGATAGTCCTTGGAACCAGTGGCTGTTGTCAAAATTTCCAGGTTTGTTTGTGGGTGCTCTAAGGTCCTTTTGCAGTCTTCCTTCTTTCAACCAGAATCTGGGTAAAGCTGTGTCCTCATACATGCAGCTTGTACCTCTCGCTGGGGAAGTGCATGGGTTCTTCTCTTCTCTCCCCCGTTCTATTATATCTAGATTGAGAACAACAAATTGCTTGCTGCTTGAGGGAGACGGTGAACAATGGGTTCCTCCTTGCAAGGTTTTAAGAAACTGGAATGAAAAGATAAGGGTTCTTCTTAAGGATGGATTGCTTCAGGAGCATCTTGCTCTGGGCTTTTTGGACAAAGATATAGTTTTGTCAGATTCCCTGTCAAAGGCACTGGCCATTGAAGACTATGGACCTAAGACTTTGGTGCAGATACTTTCGTCATTGAGTCATAAGAAAGATTGTCTGCAATCAATGGGCTTCGCATGGTTGTCGTCTATTCTTACTGAACTTTACATGCTATTCCGATCTTCTGGGCATGGTAATATAGAGTTAGGTATAGATAAAACTCTTATAGACGACCTTCACAAGATCCGATTTATTCCCCTGTCAAATGGTAAGTTCACCTCTTTAGATGAAGGTGCAGTGTGGTTGCACCATGACACCACCGGGTTTGATCTTGGTGATGTATTTGAAGCATTTCCTATATTATATGGAAATCTCCGAACCATTGATCATTCCCTTCTTTTAGCGTCTTCCGTTGATGAAAAATCCGCTGTGGATGACCTCGTAAACATGCTTTGTGCAATTGGCGTTCAAAAGCTGTCAGCACATGAAATCATCAAAGTGCATATATTACCAGCCTTGGAGGCTAAGAGTAGAGGTACACCAGAGGGTTTGATGGTAGACTACTTATGCTTTGTGATGACACATCTACGATCTGGCTGCCATGTTTGTCATAACGAGAGGAAGTACATTATTTCTGAGTTAAGAAGCAAAGCTCTGATATTATCAAATTATGGGTTGAAACAGCTAGCTGAGGCGTCGATTCATTTCGGTGAAGAATATGGAAACCAGGTTAACATGAAGAAGCTTACCAAAAACTTGGATATATCGTGGCATTTGGTTGATGGTACCTACTTAAAACATCCAGCATCAAAATACTATGCATGCGGATTGAAGGAGTGGCGGGAATTTTTTCAAGAGATTGGAATAGCTGATTTTGTTCAAGTGGTTCAAGTTGAAAAGAGCATTGCTGAATTCTATTCTGTTTCACGTTGTGAAAAGTATGATACCAGCTTGCTATCTCCCGAGTTAGCTGTTAGAGACTGGGAATCCCCTGAACTGGTTGATCTCTTGTCTCTCTTGCACAAAAGTAATTGCCGCAAAGGTTGCAAGTATCTTTTAGAAGTCCTTGATAGACTGTGGGATGATTGCTACCATGAAAAAACAACTGTCAACTATAATTCGGGTAGGCATGGTGTCATCAAATCATCCCGATCTTCATTTATGAGGGTAATTTGTGATTCTCAATGGATAATTTCAAGCATGGACAACAAATTGCATCTTGCGAAAGACATCTATCATGATTGTGATGATGTGCGGTCAATACTTGGCATGAATGCGCCCTATGCAGTCCCGAAGGTTGGTTTGGTCTTGTCTTACTAATGTTATAATGTCCTTGCTATTACAACTATTTTTTCTATAACATGTAGTGAACAAATTGCCTTATGAGTCTTTCCAGTGGACTTATAAAATTACATGTGGTCTTGAAACTTAATTAGAGGAGTGGGTTCTTTGTGGGGTGGGGTGTTGTTTTTAATATCTTAAACCATGCTAGATGTTATTACTACAAAATGGACCTCTTGCAGTGTCTTACTCAGTGGAGGAGCTCTTTCATCTATTTGCTTAAGCTTTTTCTTTTTGTCCTCTCTATTTGGGTTACTGTGGAACAGGTGACAAGTGCCAAGTTACTTAATGATATTGGTTTCAAGACCAAAGTTTGCCTCGATGATGCTCTGGAAATCCTAGAAGCTTGGGTACACTGTGGAGACTCTTTCAAATCAAGGTATTACTTTATGGTTATGGAACAATGTCAACTTTGTGCTTTTAATTTTTTTAGATTAATTTTCTGATTTTAATTACATTCCTTGAGCTTCTTAAGTACTATATCTGGTGTCATTTTTTAACTTGTTTTCTTTCCACATCATTACAAATAAGGAAGTTCTTAAACTACTGTTCACTTTCGTGCATTGGATGATGTACTACTGATATGTATGATATTATGCTGATGATTTGATGCTTAATCAGAACTAAAATATCATGTCTGATGACATGAGAATCGAGTTCTACAGTTTTATTTTTAATTCTTTTTATGTGTGAGTATGAACAGAGACCATGGACTTCATATAAATTGTCCATATTATATAATTTGAAATGAGCTGTTTTTTCTCTATATTATTGCAACATGCGTCTTAAGAGGGTGCTTGGTTTTCCACCCCCTTTGTGTGACGAGACCGTCAGTTCTTTGCTGATACATTTTCTAACTGTGTACAATGTTGTCTTTAATTTTGCAGTATCTTTCAGATTACCAGATTTTACAAGTTCTTGTGGAATGAAATGGCTGATTCAAAGCAGAAAATTACTGAAAAGCTCCATATCCTCCCTTCTGTGTTTGTCCCACACGTAATTGGAAGTAGGCAGAACGATCTGATATCTGGAATATTCTTGTCACTTGATGATGTTTACTGGAATGATTCTGCTGGCGTTTTAGATGAGATAAAAGAGATCAGTTCGCAGATCAGCAGTGTTGTGGAAGCATTGCATAGGAAAACATTGTGCAATATCTATCCAGGTCTCCATGACTTTTTTGTGAATGGGTGTAGAGTTCCTGAGACGCCTTCTTTTCAAGAGTACCTTAAAATTCTAGGGCAATTCGCACATTATGTGTCACCCTCATGTGCTGCCAAGGCTGTAAGTTATTTACTTAACTAAATCAGTCTTGTCCTGTTTATCTTCTATCTATTTTCTTCTTTGCTAAAGTGTAAAGCTCATGACTAGGTCTTCAAAATTTTCCTGAAGTGGAGTGATGACTTGAAATCTGGCAAATCTTCCGAAGATGTTGTTCATTTTAGAGAGAGACTTTTAGAACCCGAGTACACTGTACTTCCTACTGAAAATGATAAGTGGGTTTCCTTACACTCCTCGTTTGGTCTGGTATGTTGGTGTGATGATGAGAAGTTAAAGAAGAGATTTAAAAAGAAGGATAACATTCAGTTTATTTACTTTGGGGATAATGCTGACGAAGAGCAAGAAGTGCTTCAAACAAGAGTGTCTGTGCTGATGCACAGCTTGGGCATTCCAAGTATTTCTGAGGTAACTAATCTTCTCCTTGTATAAAGATATATTAAATATGCAAACACTTAGTTATACATGTACGGGCTTCGTTGGGACATTGGATTTGATCTGAACCGCAAGAGTAAAGCCTTTCTTGAATTGTGTTTATGCACTTAGTCCAAAACCATCTGCGAGAACCATCATCTTGTAGCTTTAATGTTTACCAGGGTAGAACTTGTATGTGTGTCTCATTTTCTATTGTGTAACACTAGTTTCAGTGGCCTCGTCCCCCCCAATTCACTCTGTATTTTTTTCCAGGTGGTAAAGCGTGAAGCGAAATATGAAGGTTCGCAAGATAATAGTGTAACAGTGTCACTTGTGAACTGGTCTCTGCCTTATGCTCAGCGATATATCTTTACTCTACATCATGAGAAGTATACCCAAACGAGTAAGACTGTTTATAGCCAAGTCAAGCGTTTACAAGTCTTTGTTGTTGAGAAGTTATGCTATAGGAATGTCATACCACAATATGACATTAGCTCTAAAAAGGAGTTCAAATGCAGCTCTCTTCTGCAGGTTTGTCATCTTTCGTTTATGTTTCTTGCAATAGTTTAT
Organism: Kernera saxatilis; assembly: GCA_900406395.1. Classification (NCBI taxonomy): domain Eukaryota; kingdom Viridiplantae; phylum Streptophyta; class Magnoliopsida; order Brassicales; family Brassicaceae; genus Kernera; species Kernera saxatilis. The sequence goes on along the minus strand of OVAY01000272.1, from coordinate 24,088 downwards.
CCAATATATTTTGGGATTGTAGGCGCTGTTACATTGGCTTTGAGGCTACTGGAAACTCCTCTCTGTTTATATGCAACTAGATCTTTGCTTCTGCCATATCCTCTTGACTGGGATGATGGGTTTTGTAACACCTCAATTGGTTATTCCCAATCTGGAAAATTAGCATGTGTTTCGTTATTGAAGTTTACTATCCAAGTTTCATGTGATACGCTAATCCAATGCAAGCTCCTATATTCCCTTTACTGATATATTATATGTTCTATCTTCAGGATAAAGCTCTGTACACAACACCACATCTGGATTCTCATTCCTTGTTCATGGAACTGTCTCGTTTGTTTTTCAACGGAGTTCCTGATTTGCATTTGGCAAATTTCCTTCACTTGATCAAAACAATGGCAGAATCTGGTTTGAGCGAGGAGCAAATGGAATCATTCATTCAGAACAGTCAAAAAGTTAATCAGATTCCTGATGGTGAAGAGATCTGGTTCCTAAAATCTGCTCTTAAAGCCAAGAAGAAAGCTGGGATAAGCTTGAACTGGTTACCTTCAAGTTCCAAAACAGGACACGGTTCTAGCAAGGCCCACGTTGATGATTCTAAACAAGAGCTGGCCTCTAGTCATGTTAGTAGCAGCGAAGAGGATGTAACAGAGGCTCTTGAGGAACAAAAACCGATTGCGAACACCGATACAAACTTGGTTGCTGGATATGATAACAGTACAAGCATAAGTTCACGAGCTAGTAACCCATTGCATTCTATGCATATGAAGAATGGTTCAACCTCAGGGAATCAAGCTGCTGTTCACTTCAATCCAGTTCTTCTTCATGAATGGAACAATTCCGTCTCAACTGACTTCAGCGAAAGAGATCAGCTTCATACCGGCACACCTTGGGCTGCACAAGCGCAACAGACGGGTAGAAAAGGTGAAGAGATCGCTTACAGATACTTTGCTGCAAAATACGGCAAGGAGGCTCTGGTTAGATGGGTCAATGAGCAGAGCGAAACCGGGTTACCTTACGACCTTTTGATCGAAAACCGAGGTGGTAAGAAAGAGTACGTAGAGGTGAAAGCAACGGTGTCCACACGGAAAGACTATTTCAATTTAACAGTGAGGGAATGGCAATTTGCAAATGAGACAGGAGAGAGTTACATAATTGCTCATGTTTTGTTAGGCAACAGTAATGCCATCCTCACACAGCATAGGAACCCTGTCAAGTTATGTCAAGAAGGTCATCTCCGGTTATTGATTCTCATGCCTAACCAGCGAAACGAGGTCAATGTTGCATTTTAAACTCAAATCAGATTCTTTTGTTTACTTATTTACTAGATGAGGTTTATTTTGTAGCAAAGATACAACATCATATTTAGTTCTAGTTTTGTAGCAATCGAGTGATATTTTTTAGAATCCCGAAATACATCAATATGAATTGCTTCTTTTTCATGAAAATGTGAAGAGAAAAAAAAGATAAGAGAGATTACTGTCTCTTAATGGACAAAAACAAAGCTTGAAGCGAGTCCATATATCAAATAACCAGTGTGATGATAGATTAGAAGAGACTGTCACTTGTTCACTTTTGATTAGTTTATATATGCACTCATAAGATGCACCACCAGAGCCGGTCCTGAGATAGCCGGTCCCCATACGATTTTTTTTTTTTTATAATATAAAAAATTATATCTGAAATAACTAGCATAAAAAATATATACATCACAATTATATTTCATTGGGTCCGATATTTTAGTGAGATACTCATTGAGTTTCTCATGAATAAAATATTAATTAAAAATAATAATAATATATAATTTAAATTTATATATAATGGAACTTGCTAAACAGATAATTTTCTTTTATAAATTTTAGAAAAAAAAAATAATAATAACATAGAAACTATTTAATTAATATTTTAAAAACTAGTGGATATTTGATTTATCAAAGAAAAATTGAACTAACCATAAAGAGTCATGTGTCTTACACAAAAGTTTCTTATATAGTCCTCAAAGTATCTAAAATGAAAATCGATTTTCATTTTCTCTCAACTTCTTGATGGAGATGCTCTTATCGATTCTCTTTTTGCATCGATTGCTTTTCTTTTGTACCTAGAGGGTCAAACTCAAAAGCGGGCCTTTTGTCTTACCGATGTGGTTTGCCACACTATATAAAAAAGAAAAATTAGAACGGATTCTAACACAATTCACACTTTAGAGTGTCTCCGTCGGTAAGTTCTCCCTCAATTTCTTACTATTAAAATAATAAAAAGAAATAAAAAAAGAGGAGAGAGAGGGTGAACCGGTTCACAAATGAGAACGGATTCTAACACAATTCACACTCTTTTTGCTACATGTTTAAATTATATTGGTCTAACTATATTTATCAATTAATATTTAATTGAATAATAAAATTATCATAAAAATGATATTTTTTATTTATGAGAACCTCTTGAGAAAAGCTCCAACAGATGGAGATGCTCTTAGGAACATATATTGTACAACCAGAGTGATAGCTTTATTTCACTATTATAAACTGTCACTTGCTCACTTTCTCGGGAACCAGCATGAGATGCTGCGCCTTGTGCATAGCAAGACCAGTCATGACATCCATGTTGATCTCTTCCGGTTTCAGTCCATTAGCAAGTTTGAAGTTGAATTTGAGGAGAAGGTTTGCGTAAGGAACCTCGAGCATCGCCGCGCCAAGACGCATCCCAGGGCACATCCTCCGGCCTGAGCCAAACGGTATAAACTCGTAGTCCGTGCCTTTGAAGTCAACGTCCTTCTCAAGAAACCTCTCGGGCCTAAACTCGTCAGGGTTGGGGCCCCATTCCTTCTCGTCACGTGACACGGCCCATACGTTGACGTTAACCGTGGTGCCCGCTGGGATGTCGTAACCGGCGATCTTGGTGTCTTGAATGCAAGCACGAGGGATAAGGAGGGGAATCACTGGTTCGATCCTTAGGGTTTCTTTAACCAAGGCTCTGAAGTAAGGAAGGTTTTTGACATCGTCTTCAGTAAAGAAAGTTAAGCCTCTCTCTCTCGCATACTCTCTCACTTCTGCTTGAGCTTTCTTCATCACTTCGGGATACTTCATTAGATACGTCATCCCCCACACAACCGCCGCAGCTGCCGTGTCCGTTCCCGCCACTACGATATCCTATATTCAAAACGAAGCGTGAAACACAAGCAAACGAAGGCTTGTATTTTGTAACGCAATCGAATAGATCAAATGCATATATAGATAACAAGAAAAAGGGAGATGCTTTGCGTACCAAGGCCACGGATTTGACATTCTCGAGAGTGAACTCGGTGGCGAAAGGTTGATTTTTGTAGATCTCCATCAAGAGATCTATCATGCTCTCGGTTTCAGGCTTGACCCTGTTGGGATCAAGCGTCTCGTCGATAAGCTCTTGCATATAAGTGTCTTGTCTTTCGAAAACCTCTTTCATATAAGTCGTGAGGCCTGACCAATCATCAAGAAATCGAGAAAACCTGAAAAAATCAGAGAAAAAAACCGTCCCCGCAACGCTTTGAGTCCCATAAAGAATCTTGATAAACCTCTTCATCTCTTGCCCGTCTTCATTATACTTCTTCCCGAACGCTTGCCTACACACAACCGAGTTCGTGAAGGTCAACATAAGCTCGCTTAGATCGACCGCTTCAGATCTCTCTGCGACCTTTTCGATCTTAACCATCATCCTGCTAGCCTCCTCCTCCCGCACATGCTTAAAGGTTGCCACACGTGTGGGTGAGAACAAATGGTTCATCCCCATCTTCCTCATCTCCCGGTAATACGGTGTGTAGTGGTGAAATGCCAAGCCACGCCGGCCGTAGGATATGGCCTCGTGACCACGGTGCGGAGGCCGGTCTGCAAAGTTGCTATCTTGCGTCTTGAGAAGCTCTTTGGTTAGCTCAGCCGAAGATACCACCATCATTGTTCTACGCCCTATCTTGTATGAAAAGATTGGGCCGTACTTTTTAGCCCATCCATAGAAGAAGCGTTGTGGGTTAACCTTTGGAAGCTGATGGAGGTTTCCGATCACCGGAAGCGACTTTGGACCCGGAGGCAGTTTGTAGCTTTTGGTTTTCGGTTTTTGGGAGAGGAAGAAGAGGAGAACCGCCGCGAGAGCCACCACGCCGATGATGATATCTTCCATTCTTAGTTGTTACTACTTTTGAGTGCTACATAAACAGCACAGCTTCCTTAATATATAGAATTATTGATTGCTTCCCTTTTCCTCTTAACCAAACCAAACCAAATACTATAACGAAACTAAACCGAAATTAAATTTTTCAATCAAATGCTTACTCCCTTTTACCTACTTATGAAACCTTCACGTGTTAGAATTGAAAAACACCTTCACCTACCCAAGGTCCCTCTAACGTATAGTATGCTTTTAGTATATGGTTCATGCAGTCACACTCAATTTTGTCCATATCTCTTTTTAGTTTGCAAAAATCTTTATTTAACTTCGTTCATTGAGTGGTCTAAACGAACCCAGAACCTATATGAACTATAAAATCCAATTTTATATGGAAATTTAATATAGGGATTCGTACATATATCTCCGGAATTCTAAAACATACTCAATTTTTTGAGAAACCATAAAATAAAAGAACTTACCGAAAGTACTATGAAAAAGAATCAAAATGGTATCATAAATAGCCATAGTTTAATTTGTAGTTTATCGCAAACTGTAGAATATGATGAATAATTAATTAACATGGGTGTAAAAAGTTACCACTTTTGGCTATTCAATTCTTGCAGATGGTTAGAATTTCAGGCAAGACAGTTTGAACACGACCCTGCTTTACTATGCTTAACGGATTAAACTTGCATGCATCTATCATGATTGTCAACTGAAAGAAAGTATTATTTAAAACTTTGTTTCATACATAAATATCACCGGGTTTGTTAAGGAATCATGATTTCTAACTTAAAACAAATTGATAATGACTGGATTGATCCACAAATCTTATATATTAGTTTAAAAATATCGCAATTTCCGGTATGGAACATTCTAACATCCTAATATATTTTTTCGAGATAAAGGTGGAAAATGCGCAACCATCTCGAAAGTATCACAATAAGATGGACCTTTTATACGTGCCACTTAGAATCTGAAAAACCGTTTTTGTGGGAAAACGTTTGTTGAGTCAACTTAGTTCTGGTACCATTTTAGGAATTATCGGTTTCCAACTCAAAACCAATTAGAAATGAGTGAATTTGTTCATAAATCTTATATATTTACTTAGAAATGTCTCAACTTTCGATATGAGACATTCTAACATTCTAAAAATTTATCATATGTAAAGTTTTAGGGTTGTTTTAGTGGGTGATCGATCCACAACCCTACAAATAATTTGGATTCTAACTCAAATCACACGGAGTTTGGGCCTCTTAATGTAAAGTTTTAGGGTTGTTAAAACAAATGCATTTTAATTTGGATGGTTGGGTAGTTAATGTTCCGGTTAGATCTGGTACTCTCCAAAGTTCGAATCCTAGCAATGTCTAAATTATTTATCTGGTGTTATTAGACATGATATTCATAAATCACGCATATGAGATTCTTAAGTTTGGTGTTGTTCAATCAAAATTTAAAATAATTTATTAAAATCCAATGTTATTAAATAAATATATAATTTTGAAAATGTTTATATATTGAGTCATTGGAAATAAATTTCAGTTGAGTTTATGAGTAAATCCATAGTATAGTGTAGAGATTTTAGAATCCACACACATGACTTCTTAAAGCGATATCAAAATTTTAAAATTATAGAATATAGATAATTAACTTTAAATCTATGATTGAATGGTTGGTGATGAGTTTCAACTAAGACTCCAAATGGTTTGTAAGGGATGAGTAAATAAAATTATGATGAGTGAAAAAAACTTGTGAGAATAATATGGAGGTTAGATGAATTTGTTGTTCCACTCGTTATTCTACAAAATAGCAGAGGAATATTTTCTTCCAAATTTGTAAATTCTTTCAATTATTTCGTGGTATGAGTTGAATTATTTTTCTATCCAAATAGTAAATTTTTTAAAAAAATCTTTAGTGTCACCAACTTTTTATTCCAAATGGCAAAAATTTAGAAGAATGTTTAATTCTACCAATTTTTGTTCTTCTAAATATACAATCATATTTGAATTTGAAGTAATTTGCCAGAAAGTTGGCTTGTGGATACAAAGTTGGCCCAAAATATACATGTGTGACTGAAAAAAACTAAATGATGCGACTGTGATTTTAAATAAATACGAGAATTATTTCCAAAAAAAAAAAGAAAAAAACCTCAACATCATCGAAACCTCAACTAGTCCTATATAATACTTGGAAACGCAAGTTATGTGGTTGCTTTGCGTCCGGGACCAATTTAAAAAAGCTGATACATGATACCAAAAGGCCTTACAATGTTTTAGTTCTTAGAAAAATCAACATTATTGTTTCTCACACCATCAATTAAGAACCAATAAAATGTAACAAGCTTGAGTTTACAATAACATGTTTGTTAATAGAATCAATTTCTCAAATGAAATCTCAGAAAGTTGCGTTTCCCCATAACAGAGAAAAGATAGAAATGGAGTATAGTCGATGACTTATGGGCTCAAGGAAGCTTTTTTTCACCGGATCGTGCCATTTCTGATGGATGAAACCTTACATACACCTGCAGGTGTAGTAAAGGGCAAATCTTTGTAGCAAGCAACCAGATTCTCATTTGTGTGCAGATCCACCACAAGTGTCTCCCAAATTTTCTTCTTCGGGTTTAAGACATCGTCTGGCTCACCTTCAAACCCCGGGAATGTAACTCTGTCTCCAATCTTAGCTGATTCAGGTGGCTCAACTAACTCCACCTGAAAGTTTCCAGAGAATTAAAAAAACAATTTATCTATAACCGAAATGGAAGTAGCGGAACTATGAACAGGTCAGAGGCTCTACCTTGCTGCCATCACTACTGGAAGCGGCAAGAACCATTGCTTGTGACATAATATCCCTCATTTTCGCCGGCTTCAAGTTGCAAAGAACGCAGACCATACGGTTCTGTCAAGAAAAAACAGTCAGATCGAAAGATAAATTCGATTGTTGAAGGGATATGCATACTGATATTGGGAAGAAAACAAGTGACTAGGTTGACTGGGGAGGAGATTGAACAAACCTGCATTTCTTCGAGAGGTATATATTTGACCAATCCACTAACAACGGTGCGAATTTCTCCTCCCCCAACATCAATTTCTTCCACATACAATGCATCTGCGTTAGGATGTTTCTCAGCCTTTAGAATTTTACCAACTCGAATATCAAGTCTTGCCATAGTAATTTCACGTTCAGCAGCAGGTTGAGGTTTTGGTTGTCCTCCACCTTTTGATGCCTTTTGCTTTTTAGCATCTGGGAGAAAAAAACAGCAGTTCAGTACATAGTCAAGTTACTAAGCCACAATTTAATATGATGAGCTCGGGATCTCTACAATTTGTCTTTAGAGGAAGCCGAACATCTTAAGAATAAGAATATAGAACCTGAAAGTTTTGTCTTTTTAAGTTGCTCCGCCACATTTGCTGCTTCTGCATCCCTAGCACGTCTATCAGCCTGACTTCCAGCGAACTTTTCTCTGTACTGTTGCACTTCTTCATCTTTCTGTGATCATATAATTTCACAAGATATAATTAAAATGCTACATGGCCTTATAACATACAACGCTCAGCTTTCTATGGATTAAAAATCAGAGAGCTACGTACCAATTCCTTGAACAATGGTTGAGGGGTGCCTATCTTGTGACTGGGAGGCAGAATCTCCCAAGGTCTACTTGCTAGTAATACCTCTTTTCTCTCGTCGGAGAGGGAAAAATGTGGAGGCAAATTAAGCTGTTTAAATACCTACAAAATGCAAGAGACAGAAATAATCACGCTTGGCATTCTACTAAAACTAAATAGAATCAATGTTTCCAAAACAATTAATCAAACCGACCTCACGAGAAAAGGATGGCATGAAAGGTTCTAACAATTGTGCAAGAAGGTGTACTAAACCAGCAGCAGTTCTTATAACCACTGCACAAGAAGATTTATCTTCCTTGTAAAGGTTCCAAAATTTGCTTCCCTACAGGGACACCAGAAAAAACAGCATAGTTGGTTAGATTGAACAGCCAATAAAGCTAATACATTGTTTGATAACGGGAATAGAATTACCTGCAAGTATGCATTCCCTTCACTTGAGATGCTCATAGCAATTTTCAGCCCCTGCTTGAGCTTAACCTGCACCAAATGAACAAGGCCTTTATTAAGAACATAAACAATCAGGCACTGAAACTAAGATAGCCATGCCAGACCAAATTCATTTAATATTCCTCACCTTTTCCATGGCTTCAACATACTGCTTCACCGAACTTCCAACCTTTTCAGCCAGTGATAGCGTTAGAGAATGAGATTCAGCACCAGGAGCATCAGGAATGACAGACCCATAACCTTCACATCAGTAAGCACATGATATAGTAAGGCAGGGTAAAGACAAAGATATGGAAGTCTTTGGCCCAGTATTATCAAGAGCATCACTAAGAAGGTAACCAGGGTTCCGGTAAGTTTTTCCCATCTAAGTGTTCTTACTGTTTTATAAGATAATTTAACATTCTATGCTATCCAGTAACCTCATGCTCAAATCATTTTTGGGGAACGCCAAATGCAGCCGTTGATCTCATTCTATACTTTAAAAGTATGTAATCACTAGAGTAATTACGAATTATTCAGTTATCATCCACTAGAGTGTATGAACAGATATATATATATATTGGACATGGTCTTAAGAAATGTTCTATGATCAGTTGATCATCCCATGTCCATACTACTTCACAAAGAGAGATTTATATCAGCACAACAAAATTATAGTGTCAAGAGTCTTGAAAGCCAGATGCATCTGTATATCATTCTAGACTACCAATTTTGTTCAAAAAAATTGAAAACAGAAATCGCATAATCACAAGCTAACATTTGACAACAGATTGATGTTCCGTGGTTCAAATATCTCTGACTTGCACACTAACTGGCTCTGGCTGGTTTCAATAAAACACATCCCATATTTTTACTTGGATATGCCAATCTAAAAGTCATCTACAGCTAGCACTCATAAGGAAACCCAATACTTAAAATAACCAACCTGCAGGCTCAGGCTTTGCTATAAAACTTAGAACTCGATTAACAAAGTTGCCTAGGTTGTTCAGCAACTCGCCAGTCAGTTTTGCTTGCAAATCGTCCCATGTAAATAATGTGTCAGACACCTGGATGGCCAATCCCCAGAACCAATTAGTGTTGGTGACATCTACACACTTATGCATGCCCATGACGAATGGAAAAAAAAATATATTTCCTTTTTGTAGCAGCAATCAGTTACCTCAGGCCTGTTGATCAGCAAGTAGTATCTCCATACTTCGACAGGGATATTTGTATCTTTTACATCGTTACCAAACACTCCAACACCTTTACTCTTTGAGAACTTTCCTGAAAACCCACACAAAAAAAAATGTCCTCGTTTTCTATGAATGGCAGAAAAGGCAAAACACACAAAATTAATTTTAGAAACAATCACGCATCTACTCTAAGTTCCAATGGAAACCATGGTGAAACATCAACTAACCGGCTTCGTAATTTAAATATTCAGTCACACTGATTGTCTTCATCATGGTCCAATTTTCCCCAGTTCCAATCTGCGTAGATGGAAACATCACCTGCATAACAACAAATCGGTAGTTGAAACATTCAGATTTACAAAGATAAACCTTTCTCAGAGGAGACATTGATGATAGCATCAGAAATGACAAGAACCGAACAAGAAATATATATCACATCCAATAAAACGGTCATCCATCGAAGACGCGATCACCAGAATACCTAATTATATATGCACTACCAAATAACAATGATGCCAAAAACATAACCCACTGGCATAATTTTCTATCCCAAAAAGGCAGATCAATGGTCTGTCTCACCAGAGGAGGGGATAGAAATAGATAAGGAATGAAAGGCTATCGGATATATGATAACAGTCAAATTGGGTAACTTACAATGCCTAGATGCTGCCAGGAAATCCTTACAAAGTTACAAGCATATAAATTGCACAACAAAGATGTCAGAAAAATAAAATTGCAAAATATCACACGTATGATGTATGTCTTCCAAAATAATGAAAACAGAACAAGTCATTGGCAGTAAACAAAGTTCTGAAATGCTATATACTCACAGTGTGAAATGGCACATTGTCTTTCCCCATAAACTGATAAAGCTCCACATTCTTAGGGTTCTTCCACCATTTCTCCCATTCAGATGTGTAGCATGATGTTATTGAAACGTACCCAATAGGAGCATCAAACCAGACGTAGAAGACCTATAACCACAATTCAAATTAGTAGATGTAATTTAATACGTTTACGAGATTAGCTAGCAGTGTTGTTCTCACTTTTTCCTTATATTTCTCATGTGGAACAGGAACTCCCCACTTTAGATCCCTTGTTATGCACCTCTGTTTAAGCCCTTCGTTAAGCCATGCATTTGTCGTTTGAATAGCATTTTGACTCCAAGATCCAGTAACAGATGTCTCGTCAATGTACTCTTTCAACTTATCTTTCAGTAAAGGAAGCTCGATAAACAGGTGGTCTGTGTCGCGAATTCGGGGTGTGGTTCGACAGAACTGTTTGAGAGATCAAACATAAGTGTTCGCAATAATTATAATAACAGACCATAGTTCTGCACCTAAAGAAAGCCAAGTCAACAAAAACAGTGAATATATCTATCCTGCAGATAAGATAGGTAGAAAAACAAAGCATGCACAGGAAAAGCAAAATCAGCTAGCCATTACCAGTAATATATATTATAAATATATATATTATAAACATATGCAATAAAAATGTACTTTCACAGAGCATTATGATTGCAAAATTCTTGCATGATAACTCTCTTCACTTATTAACAAGTGCAGCTGCGCCACGTGTTTTAACATAAAAGTTAACCTGTTTGATTAGAAAATATTTCACAAGCATATCCCACCTTGCACCTCGGATCTTTGAGTTCAGTAGGATTCAGAAGCTTTCCACATTTTTCGCACTGATCTCCACGAGCAGAATCATAATTACATCCTTCAAATGGACAGTGACCCTCAACAAGCCGGTCAGCTAGGAACTTCTTGCATGTATCGCAGTAAAGCTGAAGAAAAAATGGGCCAGAAAGAAATGAGACTTAAAACCCCCACTAACTGAGTGGTGTAGATCATACTTAAGAAGGACATACGGATGCTATTGCGATCAAATAAGGCTAACTAGCACTTGAGGAAAATCATTCACCTGCTGCATGGTGTTCTCTGAAAGAAAATTGTTTTCAAACAACTTCTTGAAAATTGCTTGGCACACTTCTGTCTGTTCTGGAGTTGAAGTTCGCCCAAACTTGTCAAAACTTATATCAAACCAGTCATAAACTTCTTTATGAATAGCATGGTACCTATAAGCACAATACAAAAAGAAACATGGTAGTATCAGAAATGACTGTATCATGGATGCTGAAGTGCAAAGTTCTCCAGCAAAGAAATCTGTGAAAATTTGTGTATATTTCTCTCGCTTAAGTTGAACAACGATATGCAAATAAGATTCAAACTTCTCATCTTGAGACAAATCTCATAAACCTTACACATTGCAAATCCACTGATAAAAAATATTTCAAGAAACATTTAAATCCCATAAACCATCAGCACAGATAAATTCTATCTACATACTCTTAGGCAGCAGATGATAACATATGGAAACGTAAACTTACGCAACAACACTAGAACAACAACAACAACAACAAAAAAGGAAAAGAAATCAAGATACATTACTTGTCGCATATTTCCTTCGGGGTACAATTCTCTTCCAAAGCTTTGGTCTCAGTTGCAGTCCCATATTCATCGGTCCCACATATATATACCGCATTATAGCCACGGAGACGACAGTATCTAGCATACACATCAGCACTCAGAACACCTGTAAGGAAAAAACACAAAAAACATTGCATAAACCCAGCAAGAAACTTAAAATAGCCATTATCAAAGGCAAAACAAATGAACCACACTTCCAAAAACAAAACACAAAAAGAAAACCACAATATCCTCTGGTTTATCTAACTCGTCCACATAAAATTTTGCAATTCTATATATCAATCAATGCAAAATCAGATTCTCATGATTTCAAAGCTAAAACTGATTTCTGCATCTGAACAAAACAAATTTAGCAGTCTACAACGAAATTCATAAAGAAACCACACACGACTACATGCAATCAGAGAAGAAGACGGCATAAACGCATACAGATAAAGGTAATGCGAACGGAAAGAGAAAGGTAGGATTCAATTTACATCCAATGATGTTTCCGAGATGAGGGACGTTGTTGACGTAAGGCAGAGCACTGGTGATTAGTATATTTCTCTTGCCAGGGATCGGCAACTTGGGGACGCTCTTGCCGTCTTCCATGGCGAAACAGTAAGACCACAAGCCAATTAGGGTTTTCGCGAAAATCAGAGAGAGGAGAAAGAGATGAATCAGAGAGGCTTCCAGGTAGAAATGAGAAGAAGCTGTTAAATATACCTAAGTAACGCATTGCGGCGGCTCGAAAAGAAAGATCCGGTTAAGTTCAGACCGATTGAAATTTGATCAATGGCCGGTTTGATACCTGAAATTGCAAGTTATTGATCTTACTGGTATGGAATTAAACCGGAATTCAATTGGGGTGTTAAACAGGTTATTATGTCTAATTAAAAAAATTAGGAAAATATCTTTTCAAACCTAGCTTTTATCTATAGTCAAATATAAAATATGACATAATAAAGTTAATTTTCAGATAAAATTTCATATTAAATAGTGATTCAATATAAGAATTGGTAAAACATCTATCCTTTGAAATCATTTAGTGAAATAACAACACTTTATTTGGGTGCAACTTCCTATAGATCTACTCTTTTAGTGAAATAACAACACATTATTTGTGAAACTAAAGTGAAGTGATTACCATCTACATTAGGAAATTACCATTGTCCACAAAGGATATAAGTGACCGCAATCCATTTGATTTGTGATGATTTGAGTTTTAACAAAATTTTAGATGAATTTTAGAAAATTAGAAGAGCACACTATCAATCAACAAAAAAAAAAGGTATAACGTTTCCAATTGCGAAATATCTTAAAAGTAATTTTATAAATCAACAATTGAATGTCATTTATTATTGGTTATAACGAATGTGCAAAATTTCATTAGGCACACTATTGGAGATTAATGGAAGATTTTTTACAGGATTTTTTTCACCTAAAACTATATAATATTTTTTTATGTAAATTAAAATTGAAATATTTTGAAAAGGCTGTTATAATGGATAGAATGACATATGTACTTTATACATTATTGTAGAGGTTCCTTGCCACCATCCGATATAACTTTAAATTAATTTGGACCAAATTTGATCATCGAAATGAAAAGTCAAAATAAAAACTTCCCAACTAGATATTTTTTTCCTTAAAAAAAAAACTGAATCTGAAATTTTACTACGTTTTGAGAGAGGATTTCTTTCGCATCTACGATCCGATCCATTCAACAAAACAAAACAAAAATTAAGGAAAGAAAAGATCAGTGAATTCGACTAATACAACTGTTTCAATGAAAGGTAGGTTAGTTCTCGTTTTATAAATATTATCCAACATAATCGATATGACAATATCCCAAACCAGAAAAAGTACATTATATAGATACTTAAATGGACATTTACATCTTCGATTATATCAAACTCTACAATTTTATTAGAAATGAATATTATCATGTTTTATAGCTTAGCTATTTTTAAATGTCCATTTTTGTATCTATAATGTACTTTTTATCAGAAAAACATGATAATATTCCTTGCTATTAAAATTGTAGAGTTTGATATAATCGAAGATGTAAATGTCCATTTTAATTTCTATAACGTACTCTATATTTTTGGTTTGGGATATTGTCATATTTGATTATGTTGGACAATATTTTTTTTTTTTTTTTTGATAACTCAAGGATAAATCTCAGGCTATGGAGGGGCCCGGACTAATCTCCTGGGGAGGTGCAGTCCACGGATTGACCCTCCCTCCGAAAATGCAAATGGGTCTGAAAACAGGAGTCCATATCCGTGTGGGTGTCTAGGAACAATGTGTATGTTGGACAATATTTTTAAAACGAGAAATACCTACCTTTCCTTGAAATAGTTGAATTAGTCGAATTCATAGATCTTTTATTTCCTTAATTTTTCATGTTGAATGAATAGTAGATCATGAAGAAATCCTCTCTCGAAACATAATAAAATTTCAGTTCGTTTCAAAGAATCAGGTTTTTTTTTCTTAAATAAAAAACAAATTATCTGGTTGGGAAGTTTTTTTTTTGACTTTTCATTTAGATGATCAAATTTGGTTCAAATTAATTTAAATGGATTAAGAATCATATATCAGAAGGTGGCAAGGAACCTCTAAAACAATATATAAAATACATAAAACATATGTTATTATATTCATCACCAATTGATTTTGAATTAAAACCATATAAAACATAACATGATATTAACGTATAATTTGTTGATCCAAATAAATATTGTCGAACATATAATGGTATTTTGTATGAAATACATCGGAAAAACCATCATTTCGAATAGGTATGTTAAGAATTATACACACACAAAAAAACTAGATTAATGTATAAAAGACATATGCTAGCTAATAAATTTATTACCAATTGATTTTGAATCGAAATAATGATATTTGACAAAATATTCAAATATCCTAGCTAATGAAATATGTTTCTTTGGGTTCTGCTCTGCTTTTCCATGAAAAATTCCAGAGGGCCGCTCAATGGCATCCACAATTTGAGCAACATGAGTGTCAAATTGCTTAACATGAGTAAAAATAGCCTCGTTATACATGCTGCCAATCTTGATATTAATCTCCGTTGCACTTTTGTTTCAACTTGGCTTTCCTTTTTTCTCGTTTTATTCTCGCTAACTCTTTGGTTTCAAGTGCGAGCAGATTCTTAAAGCCTTAGCTTATCTGATCATGCACCTTAAACACCGAAAATAAGAATATAGAAAGCATTAGTACTGTATAAAAAAATCATAGACTTAATTCTAGTCTTAAAACTGTAAGTAACGCTATTGGTCCCGAGGCAAAAAGGTTTGTGTGTAACCTCTTATTTATATTGAAGAATTTTGGGCTAAAATCCCACACGAGACTTACCCTCGACAAGGGAAACTCGTTAAATCTGGTTGTCTTTGATGGTCGAGTCGAGATCGAGCCAAAGAGTTACCTTAAAATAATGAACAATGCCACGTGAAAAAACAATTTACTTTAAAAGTTATAGTATTTGAATTTAATCTTGAAATCTATTCAGAATCTTATTGTACTTTTCAAATTTTACTTAAAAATGTACGGAGGTGGATTAAAGCTCTCACCTTGATGAAAATACTAAAGTAGAGAACCCAGAATCTAATTATGCATAATGTGGCTGATCCAAAGCGTGTGTGTGGAATATGGAAATCACATGCATAAAATTCTCATTGAATTACTATTTTTGATAACTACGTACGTTTGAATTATTATTCTCATCAGTATGTATATATCCACAACTTCACAATATAAAAGTGTAATTTATTTACAATTTGTGTTTTTTTTCTCCTAAACTTGATTCTTTGGTGGCTCAACGAATCTGAGAAGTAACAGTGAAGAAGAAAGCTTCATCGCATGGTAGACTTAAACCACCGGTTGGGTGATCAAAACCAAACTCTTCTTCTGCTTTCCTCAGCAAAGCTTGGAAAGATGGTTTGTTTAAGTAATAAAAGTGTAATTTATTTACAATTTGTGTTTTTCTCCTAAAAAACTTGATTATTGTGTGCGCTCAACGAATCTTAGAAGTAACATTGAAGAAGAAAGCTTCATCGCATGGTAGACTTAAACCACCGGTTGGATGATCAAACCCAAACTCTTCTTCTGCTTTCCTCAGCAAAGCTTGGAAAGATGGTTTGTTCAAGTAATAAACCGGAACAAGAAATCTCTTCTTCTTCAGATTTTCTCCAACGTAAACAGCCAAGAACCCTTTCGGCGTTGATGATGATTCAGTAGTAAAAGACCGGCGAATGATTTGCTTAGTGGCAAAAAAACTCCTCAAGAATGCCATTTCTAGTATTAGAAACAAACAAAAAAAGCTTTGAATTAATGGCTCAAGTTAAGAAATCTTGATCTTGTTTGATGAGAGAAGGTTTGAGTTTGGTTTGTGAGCTATATGGAAATGTGGGTCTATATATATTGAAGTTAGAAAGGTTTTATTAGAAAAACTATGCATATCAAAATAGTGTGTGTGACCTACAAGGACATGGTTTTGGCAAACAGATTAGTTAAAGCGTTTGGATTTTAGGAAGCTGTAGTTTAATTAATGTTGGGGTGTTGAGAAGTAGTGTGTGTCCTACATGGCTACGTGCATGTGATGTGACCAATGGCTACACATTGGTTCTGTCTTCAGCTGTTAATGCCCAAGACTGATATTTTTTTTGGCTTATTGGATGGTACACATTAAACTCAAAACATTAATAGCGAGTAATAGAATTTGTTGTAACGCGGCAATGCATGTTATAACACTACTTAATTTTGTCTTTGTGATATTGACTTCTTTTTGTTAACAAGAGGAAGTCCATATATTTTTCAAAAAAAAAAAAGAGGAAGTCCATATGCGGGTTGAATCCGGATGATGACATATCTACGATATTAGAACAAACTTCTAAGTTGCATGTCATGGTCTATTGATGACTTTTCAATATTGTTTCGAAGTGTTTCAAGTAATTAATATGTGAATGGCGAACTTATAAACATCGCAAAATTGAAAATCAAGATACCCGAATATCGCAAGATCGTATAGCAAGTACCATCAAACGTGTTTAGTAACATGTAAGTTTTTGTTTATCCATTTTTTCGTTCGTTCTACAAGATTCAACTCAAAACACTCGTATTATGCAGACGGAACTACCAAAATACATAGATTTAAACACATTATGTTGTTAAAAGTGATTCAAAAATCTAAATCGATTCGAAGGGACCCAACTAGGTCAAATATACGGTATAACTATTTGTCCTAATCCTATTAGTATCAGGTTTTTGAGGTTGATATATAAAAAGCTAGCTCTTAAGGTTTGTATTCATTGTTCATAAGATTGATAAAGAAACCCTATACAAAGGATATTTGGCTCAATATGGGTTCTCTCTTGTTGTTGCCTTAAGATCATTCAAATACTCAAATATCTGATTGAAAATATCCCATGAACCATTATATCCCAAATATCTACCCAAGAGACAAAAATATGACAGATTTTCTTTTTCACAAAACAGGTCGGGACAAAGTACGTACGGGTATCTGATTGCTTTATTTTTATGGGCATACGTCTCATCTCGAGACCCTTTTGAGTATTGTGAAGAGGTCAAAGAAGGTTTAAAGTGGTTCTTGGGCGAGTAATCTGAATTAAGAATGACACCAAAAGAGTGAAAGAAGAGAAGATCACATGGGAAAAAAATGGTAGAAGAAGAGTCGTGGAAGTTTTGTTTAAGTCAAATTTGGTTTGACATAATTAATTAAATAGACCCAACTCTCATGTCCCCATCTTCACTTGTCTGCTTCTTTAAACACATCTACACTACGGAAGATGATCACCAGAACAAAAAGATGCTTTTATTAGGTCTTTTGTCCGGTCTATTGTTTGGAAAATGGCATTAAAAAAACTTCTTCATAAGACAATACCATGTGCCATTTTATCTACAACTCTTAGACTAAACTAACCTATCAATTTTTTTTTCCAAGGCATACACATTTTGAAGCTATGGTTATTTGAGCTTTCTTTTTCTTTTTCTTTGGTTAACTGTTCTTCTCATCAAATCTCTTTTGAGATTTTTGAGATTCCGAAACGGTCACATTGGAATATACATCAATGAAAGCTAGGGAAGAAAGATGTATATGGTTATGTAGTGGATATTGTTCTTGTTTCGAGATCAGCCAAAGAAACCCTTTGGAACCTGACTTCCGTAGCTCAACCGCGTGTAACATGGCCACCCAAAATCCGGAAGGAGACTAAATTAACTTGCTTTGGTCACTGCTTCGAGGAAATTATGGGCCTAGGTCCGAAACTTCTTGGTTAAAACAAAAGAAGCCTTTGGATCGACTTACAAAAGCAGACATGTTGTCGTGTTCTTGATTAGTCTTAAGCCAGCAAAAAATGAGAAACAAAAGTTGAAGCTGTAATCCTTAACTCTGAATTTAAAAACTTCCTATATATCTTATATGAGAATCAAAAACAAAAAAGAACATTAAGCAATCAATCAAATAATATTTCTAACAAATCATTCACTAAACCATCCCTCTCTCTTCAAAAACAGAGTATACCTTTAAAACCCATTTGCTCTGTTTTTTATCACCTCCCCCCTAAAAAAAGCTGTCTTTGAAGCTTTTGTTGCTCGTGTTGCCTCGTTCTTGGCCGTCAGATGATCTACCATCTGAGCCGTGGGATTATAAAATTGAAAGGGCTAGAGATTGGAATTGGAACTGCGACTAGAACCTGAGTTGATGAAGACAGGAGTGTCTCTAGGCGTGTGGGACGTGGCACCGCGTAAGCTGCCACTGTTTCCCATGTCTTTTGTCTTGTGGAGAAGAAAAGTTCCTGATAAAATGGTCACAAAGCCACATAGCTCGGTCGCAATTTGCAATCCGCTCTGAGAAGCCCAGTCCTGGACCATAAACAAATGATGATGATGTCCTTATCTACAAATGGTAATCCTTTAGTGTATGATCAGTTCTCAAAAACCGCATTTTTTTACCTTGAACATGATCATGCTAGCTAAGATGGTGAAAGTTGTAAACATAACGTAGTACACTGGAGATATGACCGCGGTGTTGAAATTATCCAAAGCCTGCATAGATAAATACATAGATGAAACAAATTAAAAGGGTTTGTTATTGGAAAAACTTTGGAATCTGACAAGAAAAAATATCAAGATCTTGTTGTTATTACCTTGTTTAAGTAGTTGATCTGCAAAATGCAACATATGGTCACGACTATGATGAAAATCCATGCGTGGAAGTACTTGAACTGGTTCATCCCGGAAAAAGTCAGCTTTATGGCGATTGCCACAGCTTTAACACTCATAACCTAACACGGAAGAGAGATCGAGACACTTAGTTCAAAAGCAAAGAGAGATATAACTAAGAGATGGTTCAAGAAAAAGATGAACACGTACAGTAAGAGAACCCATTAAAGAGCAAATCCCAACATATACTATCATATGCGTCTTCCCATAACGCGGCTCGTAGTAGAAGATCAATGCAAGCACCACAACCAAGACCACAGCAGAATATGCAAGGAAGCCTGGTTAAAACATTCAAGCAATAGAAAATGTTTCAGTCCAATTAGAGAATCTATATTGTTTGACCAAAACAAAAAGACCTTTATAGCTCTATACCTGGTTCAGTAGCAAGGTGCCATACTTGCTTGACAGATTCAATGTTTTGCTCGTGAGGAGCATGTAAAACAATCGTTGTAGATCCAACAACACAGAGAATGCAGCCAAGTATACCGAACATATGCAACTTCTCTTCCAAAATAAAATGTGCAAGCACTGCGCTGCATAACATTCAGGAAACTAGGTTGTTTTACGCAGATTCAACGGGAGAGAAATAGCATAGTGGATACAGATACCTGAAAATAATACTTAGAGCTCCCAAGGGTGTCACTAGAATAGCTGGTGCAAACGCATAAGCTGCAAAATTGGCTATCTCCCCAACAATCACTGTAAAAAGTAGGAACACAATCCTATTAACTATTATAACCAAGCTCTCCATCTCTGTCATTACAGTTCAACAGAATCTTGGATTTACATCTACTTTTCATGCTTTTGCTTGTTTGTTGTATTTCTTATTCTCAAGAAATAGCTAAACAATTGATTTTGTAGAATGTTTGGGATCAATCTAATGATGTTACTCTTCCAAGCTATCAGATTACTGTCCTACAGAATCATGATGGCCTAAAATAAAACCAGGATCCTTGGAAACCATAAGTCTTCCATGAACCATTCGACAAAGGCTGATCAATACATAGTGATAAGATGTAAAACATACCGAAGCAAACAAAAATTCATTATTAATCAGCATCAATTATGTGGTTCTGATTGAAAAACTGCCAAAGTCATAAACATATCTAGCTAGATAGCAAACTGGCTACAAGATTTGCAGCATAACTTCCCAAAACCATTATAGATTGGGCAACAATCTCAACGAGACATTGATTAAAAACTTACTTGTTATCATCCCAGCCCACCACCAAGGTTCATATAAGTATCCATACCCTCCTTCACCTGAACAATAAGAAGCAAAAGTAGTTAAACAAAAAAGCGATTTTGAAGAGCAGAGTATAAGTAGTAGCTCAATGAATCAGAACCTGCTCGAGCTCCGCTTACACCAGCCTTCTTAAGACCTTTTTTCTTGATGATGAAGCTAGAACCGATGAATATACTCGAAGACACAGCTAAAATGACTCCATGTATATTATCAGGTGACATCTCCTCCATCTTGAATGATATTTATAGTTTGCTTATATACAATTAAGACGATTCAGGTTTGTTAATGATGAAGGTTCCACTCTCAGATAGCTTATTGCGTCTACAAAAACAAAAACAAACAAACAAAGAAGAATCAGATTAAATCCACTCAAGTAAATTATGTTTAATTTAGCAATTGCCTCACCAATAGATTCTGCAAACAGAAAATCTGAGTTTTAAATAAATTCTTTGTGGCAGAAAAATCGAAGACCAGACAAATGGCGCAAGTAAAATACACAGAGAGAGACAAAACGCAGATATGGAAGCAAGGAAAAAGACAAATTTTAAACAAAATCAAACGATGCTTCAAGAAACAGAAAATCTAGGATCTTACAGTTTGTTCACGAATTGTTTGTGATTTTGCCCAAAAGATTCACGAATGGGAAGAGAAAGATTGAGACCCACCACAAGCTCTCGCTTTTAAACGTTACCTTGCCCACATTAAACTATTATTATAACTCATCGGATTAATAAAATATCTCCAGCAATTTAGAAACTATTACAAATAAAGTTAAGAACACGCAAAAGAGGACTTAATCAAAAATCATTTCACAAATCCCTCGAATATTACACGAATCATACGCGATTTCAATCATCACAACAACAAATTTGTGGGATGAGAAAACGACGTTAAGGAAAGGAAATGAAAAAAATATCTGGAGCTAGAAGTAGCATTAGAATATTCGAATCGTATCTCTAACCTTTTTCATGGGTTCCATTTTCGTACACCAAAACAAAATCAACAATGTGGAAGAAGAAGAAGAATACGAGACTCAGACGTAATAGAGATTTTCCGTAATGTGAAAATTAGGGTTCTTTGTTGTGTTTCTGGAACCGAATCTAAAAAAAGAAACGAAAGCAAAAAGGAAGAGAGAGATGAGAGATAGTAATGTAACGAAAATTTTGGGAAACTTTGAAACAAACACACACTCATAATACAACAATTATTAAACATTAGAGTTACACATATACATATAATTAAGAACCGTTTCATGCTATAACCATTATTTAAATTTGTTTCTACATACAGACTTTTGCAAAAACAAATTCTTTAAGACATTTTGAAATAATAATTTAAAAATGACATGGAGATGACCCTTATTTATATGTAGAAGATATCATCAAGCAACTGATGCTTGATTAAGTGAAATAGTGAAAGATCCTCATGAACCAGTCATGTTTATATGAAAGCAGAATATGGCCGATGGTGAGTCCACAGAACACACCAGGTACGTAGCCTATTGCAGCTGCAATCCAGCTTATTACTTGGTCTTTTTCTTCCTTTTCTTCATCTTCCTCTTCCTTTGTTGCTTCTTCTTCTCCTCCTCTGCCACATGTTTCTTGGAGAGGAACACCGCAGAGTCCGGGATTCTCTGCGAATGAAAAGCTATTCTGGCTTTGAATCTGAGTGCCTTGTGGTATTGGACCTTCAAGCATGTTGTGAGAGAAGTTCATCCACGCCAAAAACGTGAGTTTTCCGAGCTCTGGTGGGATTTGCCCGGATAATCCGTTTCGAGATAGATCCAGTGACTGGAGATTGGTCAAGTTTGATAGAGATGGTGGAATACGGCCTGTGAAGGCGTTGTTTGACATGTTGAGCACAATCAGTTCCTTGAGTAAACCGATGGATTCGGGGATGTCTCCTTCGAGTCTGTTTCCGGAGACATCGATGGTTTTATAGATTGTGAAACCACTCCCAACCAGCTCCATATTCAATCCTTTGTTCGTCAGACCCACCGAGTTATGATAGTATCCTGAGCCACGTCCTGCAAACCTAATAGGTGTATGATCTTCAATGTCTATTACCGATGACATTGCACTCCAACCCGCAAAGTAATCTAATGGCAAGACTCCAGTGAAGAGATTTTCTGAAATGTCAAAGATTCGCAGCTTGGGGAAACTCAACGAATCTCCAGGAGAAGATATTGGCCCGTGGAACTCGTTAGAACCAAGGACAAGAATCTGTAGATTGGGCAACAATCCCAACCAGTGAGGAAACATGTCATTGATTATGTTGTCTTCCACGTTCAGAAACTCGAGTTGAGTGCAGTTGATCAGAGACTTGGGAAGTTCTCCTGATAACCGGTTGTGACCAATATCAAGTGATCTCAACTTAACACTGATAGATTCCTCTGGTAAAATACCAGAGAGGCTGTTATTCTGAAGATGCAAGACCGAAAGAGTGTAATAGAAATTCTCAAAACACCGAGGAATAGAACCGTTGAAGTTGTTGTTGGATAAAACAAGTGTATCAAGACCAGCACATTCACATATTACCCTAGGAATATCTCCTGAAAACTGATTATCAGAGCCGGATAAATACAGCATAGACTTTGGTAAAAAGGGAACATCCTGGAATTTGTTTGAACTTATATCAAGCATATATTTTGCACTTCTTTGAATAACAGCCGCCGATCCTTCAAAGCCGCTGAAGGAATTTTGAGAAATGTTTACATACCACAACACTGGCAGTCTCCATAACCACTCCGGTACTTGTCCTTCAATTTGATTGGCAGAAATGTCTAAATAAACCAATCTGGTTTGGGTTTGTAGAAACTTGGGAAACTCGGCAATATTGCAAGATGATAAAGTCAAGAAATTTATGGGTGAGGGAAATTGGAGAGTTGAACTGATCTTCAAATTATTCCCTGAAAGATCCAGGTTTCCAAGTGACGTGAGATTTGAGAATAGACTCAAGTCAACCATGCTTCTTGTATTCAGATAGGAGAGGTCAAGGGCTCTTAGTGACTTGAGATGCAAGAAGATGCTGAAGTCGACCATGCCCCTCCTTGTGTTCCAATAAGAAAGGTCAAGAGTTCGGAGCTCAACTAGTTTTGATAGAGATCCAGAGATTGGCCCATTGAAATTGTTATCTCCAAGGGTTAAAACTACAAGTTTAGATGGTGAAGAGATATTTCCAATCTCAAGAGGACCACTGAAGTGGTTGCCTCCCATATTAAGAAGGGATAACGAAGGTATCATGAAGAGAGACGGCGGAATTGATCCGGTAAATGAGTTTCCACTAATATCAAAAGACTCTAGTTTGGAGAGGCTGCTCATGTTAGATGGGAGCATACCTTCGAACTGAGAACAAAGGTCGATCCGGGTGAGCTCGCTCAAATTGAGTAGCATAGAAGGAAAGTTCCCACTGAGCTTGGTAACTAGTAGCAACTCTGTTAGTCGGTTTAAACCGCTCATCGAATTCGGTAGTTCACCAGTGAAATCACTAGACAGATCAAGACTAGTGAGATAAGAAAGGTTTCCCAGTGAAGAAGGAATCTTTCCAAAGAACTTGCAACCCGCAAGACTCAAAACCCTCAAATATTTGAGGTTGCCGATGGAATCTGGTAGAACACCCGAAATATTATTGGAATTAAGAACCAGGCTCTGAAGATGTCGTAGCTTAAACAGACTACTATTAGATCTCAAAGGGCCATTGAGAAAACTGTCCATGAGGTCTAACTCAACG
>OVAY01000271.1:0-71578 GCA_900406395.1 Kernera saxatilis | reverse complement strand
TCCAAATTAGATTTTTCTGTCGGCCATAGGGCCAGACGAGAATTTGATCCCAGATTCTCCGACAACGGCGTGAGCTATGACCAAGAGAAAGAAGAAGACCAAATAATTTTCCATTAAACAATTTTTTTTTGGATTAAAACAAAAGCTGCAAAAAATTAAACCGAAATTGTATTTCGGTTCCAACTTTTTAAACCCAAAGTGAACCGAAATTAAAGACCTACCTACACACGGAACCATAATTACACACTTTTAAAACCAATCAGGGATGATGGGTGAGAAACCTAATTATTCGTCCTCTGTCACTTTATCATTTCCTTAGTCCAATGGAATCTTCGTGTGCGTGAGACGCGTTCACACCTACAGACGACCGAAATAACGGAAATACCCACTATCGACCGTGTTCGCAGTACCCATCCTCTGATGCTAATTTCGTCAATTTACCCAAAAACAAAAAAAAATCAAAATCGACGCCTTTTTGATATTTCTTCCAAGTTGGTGGGCCCGCCACAAGAAGCATGTTTCCTCCAATAGGACCTTGACAATTATATCCAAATTATTTTGACGATTATTCTTTTCCCATCTAAATTCCACCAACCCTAATATCCGAACGTCCATTTCAAAGCCGTGCATTGAATCTTTACCGTCGATTACATTGGCAATTATTGACCACACGATAGCCTTCATCCGACGGCATCTAACAGATCTACTAGAACGTTCTCTTCCTCTTCCCCTCTCGGAACAGCCCATCTATTTATAGATCGACTTTCTCCTCAACGCTCTCCGTAAAGTCCTCGTGTGTTCACCTCGTGCCAACCACTCGCACTTCTCAGATTTTATTATCCTTTCTCGAAAGAAGGTAAAACTGAAACTCTTTCTCTGCCTCCGATCCGTTGTTTCAGCTTCGATTTTTTTTTCTCTCTTAATGGATCGGATCATCGTTATACCTGTCTTGATCTGAGTTGAATGATGTGTTTATCGTAGTAGATCTGTGATCCGTTGCTGCGCGTCGACTGTAGTAAACGTTAGCCATTATTTGTTTCCTCTCATTTCTGTTCTGTGGTTCGAATCTCGCGTTGTTTATTGACCAATTTTCCGAATCGATGAAAGTATTGAGGTATTAGGCTTCTTCAGCTCACTCGGGTGGTGTTTTTTTTTTTTATATAGTTTGCTATTTGTGAGTGTAGCTTCCACTTGTGATTTATTTTCTCCTGGATCCATTTTTCTATTCGCGGATTTTGCTCATCTCTTCCGTGTCCATTTAGGGATTTTCTATTATACGTGTCCATTTAGGGATTTACTGAATTATTTCTGTTTTGGGATTTGATCTGGGCGTAAATTTGCTAGCGAGGCTCATATATCTGTGCTTTGGTTCCCAGATTTTAGCGAAGATGACGAAGAACTACCCAACCGTGAGCGAAGATTACCTGAAGGCTATTGAGAAGTGCAGGAGGAAGCTTAGAGGCATGATTGCTGAGAAGAACTGTGCACCCATCATGGTCCGACTCGCGTAAGTCACTAACCTTATCAGCGTGCCGTTTCTAAATTATCTATAATGTGCACTTTCTCATGGCTGATCTATTGGGCTAACTGCAGATGGCACTCTGCTGGAACATTCGATTGCGCCTCGAGGACTGGAGGTCCCTTCGGAACAATGCGATTTGACGCTGAGCAAGCTCATGGAGCCAACAGTGGTATCCACGTTGCTCTTAGGTTTTTGGAGCCCATAAGGGAGCAATTCCCTACCATCTCTTTTGCTGATTTCCATCAGGTACATGATTTAATAAAAAAAAAAAAACTCATTGGTTAACTTTTATAATTCTAGAAATTTGATTCTAACTCATTATGTCCTTTGGTGTGAATCGATCATTCAGCTTGCTGGTGTTGTTGGCGTGGAAGTTACTGGTGGACCTGAAATTCCTTTCCACCCTGGAAGAGAGGTTAGTCAATGTTATAGATTTGTATGCTGTTACTAAGGTGGTCATATGCTCAATTTATCGAGAAAATGTGTTATGCTAGTTGTGTGTAGATGACTAATTGATAATGTAGCCATTCTCCTCACAACTTGTGATACTGAATCACGAGATCAAGATTGCGAGACTTGATTGCCTGTTACTAACATGCATATCTTGCTTTCAGGACAAGCCCCAGCCACCTCCAGAGGGTCGTCTTCCTGATGCTACCAAGGGTTGTGAACACCTGAGAGATGTATTTGGTAAGCAGATGGGTTTGTCTGACAAGGACATTGTCGCTTTATCTGGTGCCCACACTTTGGTTCGTTTCTCTCCCAACATTTGTTTTGTTTTGTTACGATCTACAAATTCTGATGAATGCTTGCAAATTTTGATAACACAGGGAAGATGCCACAAGGATAGGTCCGGCTTCGAAGGTGCCTGGACTTCAAACCCCCTTATTTTCGACAACTCTTACTTCAAGTGAGTATCCCAAGTTTCCAGAGTCTAGTAGGATTTGATTCATCCAGGATGATATGTTATTAACTGATGATAAACCAGGGAACTCTTGAGCGGAGAGAAAGAAGGCCTTCTCCAGCTTGTCTCTGACAAGGCGCTATTGGACGATCCCGTTTTCCGTCCTTTTGTTGAGAAATACGCTGCTGTATGCATCCTTTCTTCCTGTTCCTTGTGTTTTTCTTCACTTGTGGTAGAGAGGAGTCATGTTTTCTTGTTGCAATTTGAACAGGACGAAGAAGCCTTTTTCGCTGATTACGCTGAGGCCCACTTGAAGCTTTCTGAGCTTGGGTAATTATTTCGAATCTCTGAATTACTACTAGAAAGGAATTCGAGTTTGAATCTCCGTTGGTTGCAGGTTTGCTGATGCTTGAGCTGTGACGTGTGTGTGCGCCTCCAAGTCTCAGGGCTCTGCTTTTGGGTGGGGGCCGGAGGGTTCGCGTTGCATTTGAACTTTGTCATTTGATTGCTTAATTTACTCTCGGATTTGCGTAGCTTGTTTTTTTGGGGGGGGGTTTGTGATTTTGACGCAGATCCGTTGCGCTTTTGCCTGGTTAGACATTCAAATAAAAAAACAATTTCTCTCACTATTACATCTCTTATGCCTCCCTCAGTTATTATGTTTTTGCATAATATAAACCTGCTGTAGTGATGATAAATTTGGGATTCGATAATGTTAAAATTTGTGTGGAGCAATGAGATGCCAGGTGCCAGTATTATACAGGTGCCAGTAATCTTGTTAAGGTATAACAAAGTAACAGACCTTTTAACAAAAGCACTGGTAACTGGAATAGTAACATTGAGAGAATTATACCATTGCCTCTCTGTAATCTCCGGCATTACAAGTATGATGTGCCTGCCTTTTTACTCTGAGCTCGGGGTTTAGTAAATGAACCTTTGGTTCTGGGTTGTTATCTACTCCGCTGAATCTCCGGGTCCCTTCAGGGAAAATGGAACTTCGTAGTGTTTATTACAAGCTCTAACCGCCATCCTCAGCTTAGACGATATCACAAAACCTCACCTAGAGAGAATCGCGGTGTCGTTTCTCGAGCTAGAGTTCAAGATCGTTGCCACGTCAGACTGAAAGGTATCCCCCGTTGAGAGAGTGTTGAAGATGCATCAAAAACGAAACTCCAACTAGTATACCGCTTGAGCTACTACTGCCGGATTGTTATTTTGATCTTGAAATGTGCCGAATATGCAAAGACCCTCTTGGATCTTGTGTGGTCTACGTTGGAATCAGGTTGTGACACTAACTAATTGGAACTAGATTCTTGTGATTTTACATGTATTAGCCATTGCCAACCCAATTTCAATGTTGGTTTTTTTTTTAATACAATCCATAAAAAAACACAAATTTATTTCCTATCTAAGTATTATTACTCCGAGAACACCGATCGTAGATATTAGAGAATAGTATGAGCTTGGAGCGACGAAGAGACAAGTGAAGAGTGGAGTGGCTTTTTGCGAAACACATTCACACCGTTTAGAGTTCCAAGCTGTTCTTTTGTGTGGGAAATTGGCTGTAACATTACTCAACTCCTCTTTCAATTCCGTGTGGGTCACTTTTCTTTTATACATTCTTTTTCCTTTAATCTAAAAAGAATTTCAAAGCAATTATAGCTTCAAAAGAAAAAGAAAAAAACACCATCATATTAAAAACAAAAAAGAAATTAGCTGTGTACTAAGTGAGACAAAATAAGATATATTGTACTCCTTCGGTTTCATATTAGTTGATGTTTTAACCAAATTTTTTTGTTTTAATTTAGTTAATATTATACTTCCAATGCAAAATTAAATTTTATTTAATATTTTTTTGACCAATAGTATTGTGTAGACTTTTTGATTATTGGTTGAATTGCTTTTAATTAGACAATAAATAATTTTTTTTTAATAGAAAAAATCAAAAAAATATAAATTTATGTGAATTCTTAATTTATGTGTCCAAACTTTAAACATCAACTAATATGAAACAGATAGAGTATCATATTACATAGTTTTTTGTACATTTAACTATGTAATAATATACTATTTTTACAATTATACATCATACCATTACCACAACGGTTTTTTTTTTGTTGTGTGGGTAATTTCAATGATCAATAATGTCATTAATAAACAATCTATGATTGTCTGCAATCAACGATTAGTCGATTTTAATAAATTGGAGTAATATTTTTGATGATTCAGTATATATTTCTTTATATATAAGCCAATAAATCTCAGACATATATGACTCGTTGAAATCATGGTCAATGAGTCAAATGTATCATTTATGCAGTGCGCAAGAAACTTAGATTACATCACTAGAATTAGATGCCACGATTAAATTCGGGCAGATAGTCCTTTGGCCGTGGCTTGGCGTACGAACACTTGGCGATATCTTTGTTTTCCCCTTTTTGGAGGGAACCATTAAAAATTTAATTGGCACAAGAGTTGTCTAAAACAAAACAAAAATGGCACTAGAAAATGATTGGAGAAAAAGGTATTGATGATTTGATCTGAGGATAATGATGATGATACTGTTATTCTTACAGCATTTTTGCATCATTTATTGGGCCAAATCAAACAAACAATCTCATAGTGTACACGATGCAAAAGACGATCTTTGACCAACTGAATGAATCAGTCTATATGATACATATTTGTTTTTCTTCAGAATTTAACATTAAAAAGTGCTACTTCAGTTTTAATGTGAAAAAGATGAAGTATACTTCAGTTTTAATTCCACTAAAACAAAAGACGTAATATAATTCCACTAAGGAATTTCATATTGTAAGAGAAAATAATTCAGGTGATTTTCAAACATATTATCACAATTTTTTCTAAAGAAGGAACAATTAAAGAAGAAAATCTTTGTGTCATTTTCAGGAAGGAGTTGAAGATTTAGTTGAGAGAGTACGTATTAGAGATATAGCAAGCTGTTTGAAGGTGGAAGCAAGAGCACACCCAATAACTAGCGATCCCACTGACTATACGTGTCATTCCTCTATTTATTTGATTTCATATTTTCTCATTAATGTTGGTTGAGAAGAAGACGACGTTATACAATTGAATAATTGATGCTTTGGGACCGCTGGGAATTAAGCCTCGATTATGCCTCTTAAGTCTTAGCACAGTTTTCACTTATATAAAAAAAGTTTTATCTTCTAGAATTTGGAAGGAAAAAAAAGAGTTTTTGTAAGAGTCTAGTGTTTTTGGATTTTTCATATTTACCGCCACTTCGAAAGATAAGTCGCCAAATAGAAAGTCTTTAAGACAATATACAATTATACATAACTAAAATACAAAGAGTTCCAAGAATATTGGTTAATACAAACAAAATACGTTTCAGCAAAAATTAGGCAACCTAAAATAATCACTTGGCCTTTTGTGTTATTTCTCTGTCGATACTTAAGTACGACTTGCAAAGTCACCGGTGAATAAAAATATTGATCAAATTAAATAAGATAAATAAATAAACTAAACTTTACTATGAGAAAATAGTTTTTATGCATCAAATACTCTACAGTGTTATATCTAGTTCCCTATTTAATTTAAAAGACATATAGAACCAACTAGCGTAATAACTCGGTTAATTGTTTTTTAGAATATTTGGGGTTCTTAAATATACATACTATTACCAAAACCAAGACACATACTATATTTTTCTTCCTAACTTCCATAAAACTTTAACTTTTGATTCATCGTATTCTGATATCTAACATCAACTTTTGTGTTGACAATGTTAAAAACGATTTACTTCATTGTAACTTAAGAAGGAACAAAAAAGAGAGAGAATATTTCAGTGGTTTTGGTCTTTGGAGTCTCTTAAATCTTCATAATCAGAAAGACCATTATAGAATCTGGACCTAAACAGTAGAAGAACCGTAGATTAACCAATTTGAGCTATTATAGACTTTTAAGAGACTAATTAAAAAATAAAGAGGGAGAAAAATCAAGAAAAGAAGAAACTAATTGTTCCAAAGTCAAGCAACCGTTGAAACATGAAAGCGTGGAGGAATTTAGGAGCCACCGTAAAGTGGAAATATGTTTCAACAAAATTATGTCGTCATAATTCGAGCTTGTGATGTCAAGTGGCCACCTCTTTCCCCTACATATTCTTGTCTCTCTCCCTATATATACACTTCTCTATTTTCCCAACCAAAAAGCACTTCACCTCCCAAACACAATACTTATACTTTCTCATTTTCCTCCCCCTTATTCACAATTTGATCAATTAGCCCCTCCCCCCGAAACGCAAAAATTTCAGAAACATTACTCCTAAGTTGACATGGAGAGTAACGGTGACGCTTCTGCTGCTATCATCTCTGCTTCTCCAACCTCTTCTCCTCCACCACCGCTTTCAACGCGGGTGGTGCTTAGCCCATGCGCCGCTTGCAAGATCCTGCGGCGGCGTTGCGGAGAGAAGTGTGTCTTGGCACCGTACTTCCCTCCAACGGAGCCGGCCAAGTTCACTATCGCCCACCGCGTCTTTGGAGCCAGCAACATCATTAAGTTCTTGCAGGTACGTACATAAATAACTATGTACTAGTGTAATAACTAGAAGCTCTTTTAATACAAATTAAAGTTCAATTTGAATTGAGACCAAAGATATTTTTATATCATTAATAGATAGATGGGACATGCTATCTTTTTTTTTTTAGCAGAAAAAAAAAAAATGCTATCTTTGTTCTAATTAGGAACCTAGTGAAATGGTTGTTTCAAAAAATGGGTTCATAGGTCATGTAAAATTTAGACATTACTTGTTCTGTAACGTCGATTAAAACTTCTTTTACAAAGCTGCATCACATGTTCAACAAAAAGTATTGCATATAATTAACCATTTTTTTTTCCTTTTTTCATTTTTAGTAAAAAAAAATCTAACCCTATTTTTCAATTAACAAATATATGTACATATAAATGTGTGTGTATGTGTATAAATACGATTTGTCTTTTTCAGCATTTTTCTTTTCATTCACCTTTGAAAAAGTCTTTAGAATAATGGTCTTTACTCTTCTTGGCCAAATACAAAAAAGTCTTAGCTTATCAATCTTTATAATATCTTGATAAGCCTAAATTCGAGCTTAATCACTTGCTTTTCCGTTATATAATCGATTATGACATTTGTTTCAGGAACTTCCGGAATCACAAAGAACTGATGCGGTGAACAGTATGGTGTATGAAGCCGGAGCTAGAATTAGAGATCCGGTTTATGGATGTGCGGGTGCCATATACCATCTTCAAAGACAAGTGAGTGAACTCCAAGCACAGCTTGCAAAAGCTCAAGTGGAGATTGTGAATATGCAATTTCAAAGAGCAAATTTACTAGAACTGATTCATAACATGGACCAACCAAACCAAGACCAACATAATATGTCCTTTGAGAGTTCCTTTGAAAATTGTGATGAGTTCATAGGCAGCCCTGACGAATACAGTAATGATTTTGGATTCCTTGGAGACAAGTCCAACACCAACTCCTTAATGTTGTGGTGTGATCCTCTTTCGACATGATTTGACTACTTCACTAAGCCCTTTAGTACTTACTCAGGGTTAGCTAAGCATATTCTAGAGACAAAAATGTAATATAATGGTGAATTATCAAACGATTCATATGTCCCAAAATTATACTTTTAGACGTTAGCTATCGCGTTATTATTTTATATGGGTTAGTGTTGGTACAATTACAACTCTTATTAATGTTTTTTCGTTTATCAGGTCGTAGTTTACAACGGTTTTAGATATAAACCTAAACCGGCTAGTACACCAAACTTTGGTTCAACCGGTTCGAAAGTACTGCAAAGCATGAGAAAATAAAACTTATACAAGATGCTCTTAGGTCCAGTTTTCAAAAAAAAAGACCATATTAAAAGGAGTAACCAAATTGACCAAAGCCCATCCTTGTTAACGAAGTAAGGGCCACAAAACGTCGCGTTTTGGTAAATTAAGAAAACGTCTTCATCCTTGTCTTTCAGATCAAAAGAAGAGAGCAATTCAGGAGAAGTAAGAACAAAAAAAAAAACAAAGTGAACATTGTGCAATCGAATCACTCAGGTATGATATTTTGTTGGAGATATCAGAATTTTGTCTAGTTTCTGAATCTAGGTTTCAAGCATACAAACACATGGGTTTCTAAACTGCTATTTTTCAACTTGGGTATTGAAGTGAGGATTTTGATAAACTATTCTTGGGGATTTGCTTGCTAAATGTTGGGAGAAGAAGACCCATTTTCCCACACAATTTCCACTTGTTTTTCTGATCCAATAGTAATGAAACTGGGCCATGTCAGGCCCATTCATTAGCGGGACCATCTTTGTTACAGTGCTCTTTCCCGCACCAGAACACTTTCGAGTTTCTACAGACTCCGTCGGTTAATAAACCTCACAAGTCACAGCTTTGTTGGTGAGTCAGCAAAGCACGTCGAGCTTCACTTGGTCGTGGTTTCCACCAGAAGAAGCCACGTGTGGATGTTGCCATTTCTTCGCTTTCTCTCTCACCACCCATCTTTCTGCTACCCGTGGAACCTCCTCTCTTCTCCTTACGTTACCTTAGCTCGCGCTCTCTGTTTTCACTCCCAAATTAGTTTTTCTCCCAATATTTTCCACGTAAGCACGACTGCACGAGTAATACTGTTTTTTCTTTCTTTCTTAAAGTTAGAAGTGGACAATGTTTTACCCACTGTAAAAGAACAAAAATTTCAATTTTACGAAACAGTAGAGTTAAAAACTTAAAATGTTAGTAACCGGAGCTTAACAACCACTGATATCAAGTTAGTCAATCTCAATTACCAGTTTTGAAATCAAATATTTGAACATTTTCTTTTATAAAACTCTTGAGAATTTGTTTGATAACGCTTTATTTCTTTTTAGGTTAATAAATTCAAATTAAATAAGATGGGTCTCAAGAAAAATTAGGGTGGGTCCACACCAGCGACGGAGGAGCAGCCGGGAAAATCCGACGAGCCCTAAAACCCCTCTTCTCCTCTTTGGTTTCTCGAGAAATCGTTTCCTGCCATGGACTCTGATGCGAGGAGGAAGATTACCATCTCTCAGGGCTCGTCCCCTTCTCCGAGGCCATCCAAGTTCTCTGTGTACCGGAACCCTGCTCTTGCCGCCGCTTCCACCGCCAATAGCCTCCGTCCCTCGAAATCTCTCCTTTTATTCATATTCTTCCTCTCTACCGCTTCCGCTTTCTCTCTTATTTCCTTCATTGCCGGGTACGTGCGAGCATTAGCTTCAACTTCGTACTGGAGTAAAGCATTGCCTCTTAGTTGCGATGTTGGAGTATTTGCATCTAGGTTTTGGAATATTTATGGTCCTGGAACTTCCAGAATTTATGCCTTAGTGCATTTCCATCTTGTTTGATATCTCTGTGAATCGCAATCTGGGAAGTTCTTATCAGGCATCAGTGTCGACTAATATTTTGCTTGTTTATCTCGTGTTTTAGGGAGAAACGATTAACCAATGCTTTAACATTCTGGAAAATATCCCAAGAGGCAGCTTGTGAGTTGCATTAACTCCTGAGAGATATCCTTTTTCTTATGTATTTTAGTTTCTTAATGTATCTAAAATCTACCTTATGCTTCAGATGTCACTGTAAAGGCGTGGCAGGGGCTGGTGACTTTATTTTGTATTGGAGCAATGATAGCTTTTTCCAAAGGCATATCTCTGCACAGAGCAAAGTTTGCTGCTCGAGCAGAAACTAAATCTTCCTCTAAAGAAGCCAAAGATCAGTTTTCTCTATCAAATCGCCAGCTTGAACTTCTTGGGATAAAGAAAAAAGCTGATCAGTGTTTATCAGAATTTCCAAAGAGTCGTCCCGCATTGAAACCGTCACAGTCATTGGAGCCGCTGGTCCCAATACATCAGACTCTTACTGGTTCAGCGCATAAGACTTCCAGTGGTGGTGATAAGCTGAGTTCCCGTAGTGGGGGTCAGATTAGTCCATTTAGCACTCCATCCAAACAGATGGGTTCACCGTCTTTGTATCTTGTCCCTTCTAGTTCGCCAGTTTCTTCTAACCGTGCTTCGTCTGGTCAGGATAAGACTGTTTCTAGTCCTTGGTCTGGTAGACGGAGTTCTGCAAAAGAAATTGCCACAGAGGAGCAGCTTGAGCAGCTTTTGGCAGAAATAGATGAGAAAATCACAGAGTCAGCTGGGAAGATGCTGACGCCTCCACCAACAGTTGGGAGTTTTGCCATGGCTAGTCCGAATACAGCTGGTGGTTCAACTGGTGCATCTGGGACTACTAGGAGTACACCACTAAGACCTGTCAGGATGTCTCCTGGTGCTCAGAAATTTACGACTCCCCCAAAGAAAGGAGAGGGTGATTTTCCCAATCCAATGTCACTAGAAGAGGCTATTGAAGGTTTTGGGCACCTAGGTGTCTATCCTAAGATAGAATACTGGCGTGACCGACTAAGGCAATGGTGTTCCTCAGTTTTGCTCAAACCTCTGCTTAACAAGGTTGAAACAAGTCATATTCAGGTTTGTTTTTGGAGTCCTTTCTAAATAATCACGGCTCTTCCTATTTCTTGTCTGCTGATGAAAGAGTTGATGACCACATCCGAATCAGAGGCAGGAGGAGAATTTCTTGTTTCCTTATGTTACTGTGAACATTTTTAAAAAACATTTCATGTGTGCAGGTAATGCAAACAGCATCGAAGCTAGGTGTTAATATCACAGTAAGTCAAGTTGGAAGTGATCTGCCAACAAACGAAACAGCTACCACTGCCTTACCGGTTGATCGAACAAAGGGGTGGCAGCCATCGTACTCTGTCGATGAAGATGCACTTCTTCATCAATTACGTGCTACCCTTGTACAGGCTATTGATGCTTCCATGCGTAAGTAACTTTCCTAAAACTTCTAGGTGATGTGGTCCAAATGGTTGTCCTTGTTAAGTTGAAGTGTTGTTCTGTTGTTTTCAAATTAATGTGATCAACTTAAGATTTGATTTTTCATGATGATATCTGAGAGAAATTAATGATATCATGTCATTTTATCTGTTGTTGCTAAATGTTTGGGTCTTCATATAGTTGCTAAATGTTTCTTCTGCCATCTGCAGAAAAGCTCCGTACAGAGAACCAGCAGTTTCAGCAACAACAACAGCAACAGCAAGCGGCGCTAATCCCCGTCATGCAGGAATGTGTTGATGCTATAAGTGAACATCAGAGGCTTCAGGGCTTAATGAAAGGAGAGTGGGTCAAGGGTCTACTTCCGCGCAGCAGCATTCCAGCAGATTACACCGTGCAAAGAATCCGAGGTATCTAACATAGAAATGAAACAAAATTCAAGTGTTTGTCGATTAATCGTGACTCTCTTAACTCTTGACTTTTGGCAGAGCTCGCGGAAGGAACTTGTGTGAAGAACTATGAATACAACGGAAGGGCAGATACTCGAGAGAGAAACAAGAAATGGAGCCTGGAGCCTCCAACCGATTCTCATCTGCTTCTCTACTTGTTCTGTGCCTTCTTGGAACACCCAAAATGGATGTTACATCTGGACCCCAGCTCTTCTACAGGAACTCAGGCGAGCAGGAATCCATTATTCTTGGGGGTTCTACCTCCAAAAGAGAGATTCCCAGAGAAGTACGTCGCAGTGGTATCAGGTGTACCTTCTACGCTCCATCCTGGTGCATGTGTGCTTTCTGTAGACAAGCAAAGCCCCCCGACGTTTGCCTTGTACTGGGATAAGAAGGTGCAATTTACTCTTCAGGTAATGATGAATTATGTGCATTTTTTATAATATGCATGTAACAGTTACATATCCAAAGGATGTGAAAAGGGTTTCTGAATTGGTACTGGATTTGGAACAGGGAAGAACAGCGCTATGGGACTCTATGTTGCTGATGTGCCACAGAATCAAGGTGGGATACGGAGGTGTTGTTCGTGGGATGAATCTGGGTTCTTCAGCCCTTAACATCCTACAAGTTGTTGATTCCGAAACTGACGATTAAAACTCATTTATCCCATCTAACATTTTAAGGAAACTGGATTTGCTAGGGACAGTGCTAAGTTTTGCTGTGCGGTGGAGGTGAATTGTTAGGAAACGCCATGTCATTTTGCCATTGTTAGACGCAAGTTTAGAGAGATTAGTTCTCTTTGGGTAGCAACTTATTCTTGTGATAAGTAAATATTGAGGATGCTTTTTTTGGCCCCACTAGTTGGTGGACAATACGCAGAATATGTATCAGAAGACATGTGGATTGATATATTGGCGTTGCCATATGTTAACTGAAGCTATGTTAGCATAAAAATTGAGATGCCCCAAGACAGTCACAGTATGAGTCTATCTCAAGGTTACTCATTTTCTGTCCCACAACCTTATCGCTATTCGTTTTGTCACACAACCTTATCACTGCTTTGATTGTTACTTAGATACGCTAAATATGAAATTTCAAAGAACAATGCAGCTGCCCGTAATACGAACATACAACACTAAAGTGTAAGAAATCTCGACTACCTACACTTCTGTCCTTGTTTCACTGTAACTAAAATGGGAAGCTGAAAATTTTAGCAAAAACAGTACAAATTGAAAAACATATAAAGCCAAAGACCTCTCCAAGATCTCTTCCGCCATCACGAAGCTGGGGGGTATCGAGTTTTGTAGCCACGCCTATCTAACTAATGGTGAAAATCATAGTGCATGAGCAAAACTAAAAACCAAAGGGATGAATCACAGTTCCTTGTCTTCAAGCTGTGCTTTTTCTGCTGCCTTTTCAGTTTCCTCTACAACAAACGTCTTGAGCGATTCAACGTCTCTTTTTCCTGAGTTTACAAGCGCATGTATGAAATAAACGAAGATCAACCTTCACTATTACTCTAAATAAAAAATCACATCTTTCACAAGCAACGGGTGCATGTTAAGCAAGTTTACCTTGATATTTTGAAACTTCTTCTCCATTGTAAAATAGCTTAAATGTTGGATATGAGTGAATCTCAACTTTGGTGCAAACAGCTCTGCTAGTACCACAATCTACTTCACCAATCTCAATTTCATCGTCTCCTTCCATTGCTTTTCCCAATTCTTCCCACAGATTCCCCAATTTCTTGCTGACACTCAGATCCAATCACATCAACAAGTGATAAACAAAGCCAAATTACTCAGTTACGTATTTTCAGGAAACAAGAATACTAACCAGTGCTTACACCAAGGAACACAAAATTTTACAAACCACGCAGTATCCTTCTCCTTCACCTGAACAAATAAACATGGCGAGAGTAAACATCACATTCTGTGACTGTACACGCAACACCAAAAGATGCAACGATCTAAACTTGACCTTTGTTACTTATTTGATCTAATCTCCAAACTCCAAAACAAGACTACAGAGCCAAGGAAGAAAAGCATAATGTTGAAACTGATAGAGAATTGGCATCTACGAGAAGTACACAATAATCTGAGGATGCTCCATATAGAGTATGTAAAATCAGAAAGATGGCCTAACACATTTTAATCCCTGGTGAATTAATCTTAAGCGAGAAGGTCATAAAAAAAAAAAACTAAACTAAACTGAAATAAGAATCTCTACTCAGATAGTCAGAATTGACACTTATGAGCAAAGCAATTTAAAACACTTAAGCTCACAATGATATAGCAAAAGAAGGGCTTTGAGATACATACCTTGTCAGAAAAGGTTTCTGGGGTCAGTGTAATGACTTCCGCTTTCGTTAATTCAATTGTAAGAGAAAGGACAAGTATAATCATAATCATGGGAGCAATAAGCCGAGTACCGAGCTTCATCGTAGCAAAACCCGATTTTTCTGGAACTTCTCTTCCTATTTTGGAACTGTAAAATAATTGCATTTAACAGAAAACTTTGAAAACCTTGAGGGCTTAATCAATCGCTAGCAAAGGCAAACTCAAAAGATGTAATTTAAAAAAAATATTTCGAAATTCGATTTTGGATCGGATGAAATTCCAGAGAGCCTAAGAGGTGGAGATGCGTTTAACTGAAAGCTATATAATCTAAAAGCAAGAGGAAGCGAGATTCATCAAAAGAAATAAAACGGATCAGATAGAAGATCTTAGATGTGTCTGAATCGCTTACCTTGTGCAAAGCGATACCGAGCGGCTACAGAGAATAAAAGCAAACCACCCAAAAAAAGTCAAAAGAGTTAGCCATGTTTTGGTTTAATTATACAATTACCATAATGCCATTGAGTCTCGCCCTCCAAAGTTTTGTTTTGTAAACTGTAATTATCCAACTAGGTGATATTCGAAAATAAAAACCACAAAAAATGTTTAAAAAATATCAAAATTATAATAGACAAATTGCACACAAATCTTTCATGTAAATACTTAATTAATAAACACCTTTCTTTCTCTTTTTGGATTAAACACATCTTTTTTTTTTGTGTCAAATAGCATCATTCAGTTTTAGAGAAAAACAAAGTAACACAGTATTTTATACAAAAACTCAACACAATGTCGATGCATATCCAAATAAGGTCAGAGACTCAGAGCCATGGGAGGCCACCCAATGCAAAATTTTGACCGGTTTAAGTCTGAACTCTGTAACACTATGCGCGATTGTTTTCGCAACCTTGTTAAATCTTTGGACAAAGCTTTATGAAACACAATCTAATAATAGAGTATAAGGAGTTTGTTGATGGTGTTAATGTTAAAAAAGAAGGCTTACATGTTCTTTTACAGAGACATGCTCATGATGCTTGCAAGAAATAAGAAAGTGGATGAAACCAGCAACAAGGGATGGGAAGATTTAAGAGAAAAGGAGTTTTGTTTGACAAGCATTCTTGGATACTGAACTTCCAGTGGAAGCAATGAGATTGTATGAAGAGATGAGACATTCTCCTGACTCGCCTCTGTCTCTGCCTTTTCGGGTTATTCTGAAAGGACACGTTCCTTACCATGAGTTAAGAGGGAAAATGAAAGAGGATTTCTTGGAGCTTTTGCATGGAATGATTGTGTATGATCCTCCCGAGAATTTGTGCGAAAAGAAAGTGATGAAAAAACAAGAACAGAAAACGATCTTGAATAGACCTTCGCCTATACCTTTTTTTTGTTTGTTTTAAATGCATTGCATAAATTGCAGTTACATGATTGCATATCCTAATCAAGATGAATGAATTGAGCTTATTGGGTCAATGTAGGACATTAGTTGTCCGAATATCACGTGAATTTAATAAAGACAAGTACCATTCATTGTACCATAGCTTGATGATTTTGACACAATTTTTTCTCGGGTGGGGATATGAAATTAATGGCAGGAGCCAGCAGAAACAAGAGGAAACGGCTTTGGAAGCCATCTGAGGATATGCAGTTTGTAGTATGGACAACGTTTTGGGTAAACCAGAAGAAACGGCTTTACAAGCGTTTGATGTTTTCATCAACTATTAATGATTTTGTATTGTGTATCCTCTTGTTGTTCTACTGTTATGTGAAACTCCAGTTTCGTAACCCACAAATTATATTGTCGAAGTAAAACCTTTTGTGATCTATTCGTTTTGAACTAAAATCTTACTCTTGGATTTGATAATGTTTTTGAGTCATACCGGTTTACATACTAAGGTTATAATATAAACTTTTACAATTAGTTGGGATTTGGGAATGAACGGAATTACTTATCTTTTTTTTTTAATAATAATTTCGTCAACTTTTATGAAACACGACCGACCCCAACACAAAAGAAGAGTATTGACGGCGGACAGGGGCATAATTGTCATTTTGGACATGATATTATTAAACCCTAACTTGCTTTCGATTCACTACTATAAATAAACTCGTATCCCGTCCTCTCTTATTCCATAGCTCCTTCTTATTTCACCCTAGCCGCTACACTTTCTTGCGATATCGCTGAGGTTAGCGTTTCATACGCATCTACGATCTGATCTCATACTTTTCTATCGATCTTCGTTTAAACAATTTCGATTCGTTCTCGTTTGCTTGTTATTCAATTTTTTTTGGATTCATACTCGTCTATCGATCTTCGTTGAAACAGATTCGATCCGTTCTCGTTTGCTTGTTATTCATATCTTTCGGATTTGATTATTCTTTACATGTTCCTCTTGAAATTCGATGCTCTCTCTCGATAGATCGTTTTGAATATCTGATCCGTGTTCTAGAGTTCATCTATTGAGGGAATCATTCTTTTACAGTGCAATCGGAATTATTTTTTTTTCATGATAACTGATTATAAACTATTTTCTCGATCATCAGACAGATCTGATTCTGATTTTTTCTTTGTAGTGCGATAGTTGGATCTATCTAAGTGAACTGGTTTTGATTTTAAGATTTATGTGATTTTAGTAGTCGATTTGTATTATGAATGGTATTTCGGGAGCAGCATTCAAAATTCTGGTGTTTCCTTCCTTCTTGTTTTCAAGTCGGGGAAACTCTCGGATTGTTTGCTGTAGAACTCCTGAAATCCCTGATTTTATTGAATTAGCTCGCTTAGCTCAGTGGATAGAGCACCACAAACTTCTTTGTGGTAGAAATCGGTTCGACTCCGATAGCGGCTTTTTACTGTCAACGTTTTGAGAAATATAATTTCATAAGGATATATGTCTACTGTATTGATCGTTTCAATATGATTTATCTGCAGATTTACTTGACAACTAGCCATGGGTAAAGAGAAGTTTCACATCAACATTGTGGTCATTGGCCACGTCGATTCTGGAAAATCGACAACCACTGGACACTTGATCTACAAGTTGGGTGGTATTGACAAGCGTGTGATTGAGAGGTTCGAGAAGGAAGCTGCTGAGATGAACAAGAGGTCCTTCAAGTACGCCTGGGTTCTGGACAAACTGAAGGCAGAGAGAGAGCGTGGTATCACCATTGACATTGCCCTGTGGAAGTTTGAGACCACCAAGTACTACTGCACGGTCATTGATGCTCCTGGTCACCGTGACTTTATCAAGAACATGATCACGGGTACCTCACAGGCTGACTGTGCAGTGCTCATCATTGACTCCACTACTGGTGGTTTTGAGGCTGGTATCTCCAAGGATGGTCAGACCCGTGAGCATGCTTTGCTTGCGTTCACCCTTGGTGTCAAGCAGATGATCTGCTGCTGTAACAAGGTAAACTTAACAGTCTTTAATCTCATGATAATTGGTTCTTTTTGTTTATGTTCAGTCAAGGTTGATTAGTGATCTCATGAATCCTTTTGTTTGCAGATGGATGCCACAACCCCCAAGTACTCCAAGGCAAGGTACGATGAAATTGTGAAGGAGGTGTCTTCCTACCTGAAGAAGGTTGGGTACAACCCTGACAAAATCCCGTTTGTGCCCATCTCTGGTTTCGAGGGTGACAACATGATTGAGAGGTCCACCAACCTTGACTGGTACAAGGGACCGACTCTCCTTGAGGCTCTTGACCAGATCAACGAGCCCAAGAGGCCATCAGACAAACCCCTCCGTCTCCCACTCCAGGATGTCTACAAGATTGGTGGTATTGGAACGGTGCCAGTCGGTCGTGTTGAGACAGGTATGATTAAGCCTGGTATGGTTGTGACCTTTGCTCCCTCTGGACTGACCACTGAGGTGAAGTCTGTTGAGATGCACCACGAGTCTCTTGTTGAGGCTCTACCTGGTGACAATGTTGGATTCAATGTTAAGAATGTTGCTGTGAAGGATTTGAAGCGTGGTTATGTTGCCTCCAACTCCAAGGATGACCCTGCCAAGGGAGCAGCCAACTTCACCTCCCAGGTCATCATCATGAACCACCCTGGTCAGATTGGTAACGGTTACGCCCCAGTGCTGGACTGCCACACCTCTCACATTGCCGTCAAGTTCTCTGAGATCTTGACCAAGATTGACAGGCGTTCTGGTAAGGAGCTGGAGAAGGAGCCCAAGTTCTTGAAGAATGGTGACGCTGGTATGGTGAAGATGACTCCGACCAAGCCCATGGTGGTGGAGACCTTCTCTGAGTACCCACCGCTTGGACGTTTTGCAGTGAGGGACATGAGGCAGA
This sequence comes from Kernera saxatilis, assembly GCA_900406395.1. Classification (NCBI taxonomy): domain Eukaryota; kingdom Viridiplantae; phylum Streptophyta; class Magnoliopsida; order Brassicales; family Brassicaceae; genus Kernera; species Kernera saxatilis. Next base: position 53,198 of record OVAY01000271.1, on the reverse strand, counting down.
CTGTTGCAGTCGGTGTCATCAAGAGCGTTGACAAGAAGGACCCAACTGGCGCCAAGGTGACCAAGGCTGCCGTCAAGAAGGGTGCCAAGTGAACTACCTCCATCAAAACTCTATCATCATCAACCGCAGATGAATCAAAACACATTTTTAGTATTTTTACTTTAGTTTGGTATTTGGCTGCTTGTTTGTGTTTCAGCTTCGTTTCATCTCCGTCAGAGCGCTGTTCTCAGAATTGGGTTCTTGATCGAAGGTGGCGGAGCTAATTTGCACTCAAGCGTCTTCTGTCTTTTGCTTTTCATTTGTTTTGGGAATCTGAACTTTTTTTGTTATGAATATGACATTCCTGCGGATATTGTTTTCTTTTCTGGTGTGCTGGTTTTCAATTTCTATTTCTACGTCTCCATGATCCATGTAATGGAATTGATTACCCTGTGTTAATTTGATTTCAATCCCCATAACGGTTATTATGAGCATTGAATCATCCAAAGTAAAAATATACTAAACATACGAGTAATACTTTCTTTTTTCTTTTTTGTTAAACGGATTCAAAGAAAAGCTTTTTTTCGTTTGTTAAATTTCGAAATATATTAAATCGACAATGTTTTACCACCTTAAAAAGTGAAACAAAAAAAACAAATCAATTTTACAAAACAATTCAATTAAAGTGGTTCAAACCACAGCCTGATTGTTGAATCCAAGTGAGTATTCCCCAAGCAGAGCTCACAGAATCAGTCGAAAGTGAGCACGTTCTCTCATTCTTCCATCAAGGAAACTGATTTGGGACGGTGAATGCTCTCACATCCAGGACAGTTGTGTAAGCTCTCGTGGATGTATATGTCACAGTCCAAACAGAAATAATGCTTGCATTTACGACATGTTACACATGACCCGGGCTTGTTCCCTGCGCCAAACGACAAGGAACGAAATTGCTCGGTTGAAACAGTGTAAAAAAATAATAATCAAAAGTACGAAGACCAAATGACCAATGTTCAAACAATATGCTTTTTACCTGCACCAAGTAGGCTCTGTTGACAGCCAAAACAACTCTTTGTCATTTTTTTCAGAGGATTATTGAGACCTGAAAGTGGCACCTCATCGAATGGAGATATTGGGAAGAGATGATGGTATGATCTCGCCAAATGCGGCGATGAGACAAGTGTCAGACCACATATGGTGCATTCAGTAGGGAGCTCACATACGCGAGCTTTGCATCTCGGGCACGTATAACCACCAATTTTAACCTCTTTATGACATGAACATATTGCCTTTGAACTCTCAGCAGCTCTTTGTGGGAAACCCATCTTGATCAAATTTGCAATTGCATATTCTGCTATTGCCGGAGGTGGAGGCGCATGTTCGAGTAGAAGATCCTTTAGATGTACCTGCGTGATAGAAAATAAGACATAAAGCATACGCCAAACTTCTATTTCAAAGGTACATGGGGGGGAGGTACAAGGTAGCTAAAGTCACCTCATCTACCGCAACCGAATACAATCCGCCGGTCTCTTGGCAGAGGTGTTTGCATATGAACATTTCTGCAGAAAGCCCAATTACAGAACATCTTAATTTGGATTTCTTGCACTTCTGAATGGTCTCCATGATATCGCCTGGATCACAAGTGCTTAAAGCTGAATACAATAGCAGAACCTCGCGATGACCATACGACGGAATCTGGTTGAGATGCTCATGTACAAGTTCCAGGGCGTTCTGCAAAGAAGAGTCCCCCGACGCTTCAAGCTTGCCCATCAACGCTTTAATGTGGGACTCAGGACTACCTCCAAGATCGGTTAGGGTGTGCGCAACTCCATTTTTTATAGAGACCAGACCAATTTGACTCAGAGGATTCTGGTCGAAGAACTCTCTAATGAAAGCTTCAACATGTTTTGCCATTACAGACATTCGGCTTGGTCGGAAATCCATTTCCGCAGCTGCCTAGACACGATAAGACAGACAAAAGTGTAAGACATTGCGTATTATAGAACTCAAAAAATTTGAACCCGTAAGGTAAGGACAAGTCTTCTTCCATCATTGTTGCCTATAATAAAGAATCTAAAAAAAAAAGGTAAAGATGACAAAACAAAAATTTCTTCTTTCATATGCTCTAACAACGCAGGTATCTTCAAACCAAAACTCAACTTAGAGTAAGATTATCACTAAAAACAACACAGAACCAACTACAGACACTGTTCAGAACACTAAAGAGCAGAAATCTCCAAAACGGCCGTAAAAGTTACCCGAGAGAAGTCAATGATGATGTATAGATAGCGAATAAGCCCCTTTTGGATGCGAGTACCAGCGGCAGCAGCGGAAAGCATGCGGAGTCGCCGCCTATACTGAGCATGGTAAATGGCACTATTATCGATTGGCCGTAATAGCCCAGACTCATCCTCCTGCAATGCCTCCCACGATCTATCGTCCACATACGCTCTCTCCCAATCACCAATCCCTTCCCCCTCCTCCTCGTCTTCTTCTTCCGTTTCTCCGTTTAATCTCTTACTTCGATTACTCATCGAAAACGGCCGATTCGATCAATCACCGTCTGCCAAGAGATGATACACGATCAAGACACTAAACTTTCGATGACATTGTGACTTTGATGATGCAGACAATAGCCAGAAGGGAGAGTATACACTAACCTCCGGAGATCCAATCCGACGGAATGGAACGACACAACCACGATTCCGGGAGACAGAATCGCCTGCGTCCTGACTTCTGCTGAAGAAGAATCCAGAAATTATAGATGAACTGAAACTGAGATTACCAATACAATCACACACTCTCTTTACTTGCTTGGTCTCGCCCTTCTCTTTTCTTATTCTTTTTTTTTTTTTTCTCGGTATCAACCTTTGAAATGGGGAGCCTGAGTTAACCCATATGTCTTAGGATGAATCTAACTCAGAGTCTATTAACTAGGTCGTTTATAAATTAGTTAAATAAACTTTCGGCCTAAATCGGCCCAATTTTCAGCTCAGTTTCGGCCCAGATAGACCCAACTTTCGGCCAAAATCGGCCCAAATCGCCTCAACTGGTCGGCCCAAATAAGTCTAATTTTCGGCCCAGATCGGTCCAACTTTTAGTCCAGATCGGCCCAATTGCCTGCCCAACTTTCAGTCTAAGATCGGCCCAATTTTCTGCCCAGATCGACCCCTTTTTGATTTTGATTGGCCCAACGTTCGGCCCAACTTTAGGCTCAAATCGGTCCAATTGCCAGCCCAACTTTCAGTCTAAGATCAGCCCAATTTTTGGCCCAGATTGGCCCATTTTTGATTTTGATCGGCCCAACGTTCGGTCCAACTTTAGGCTCAAATCAGCCCAATGTTCGGCACAGCTCGGCCCAACTGCCAGTCCAATTTTCAGTCCAGATCGGCCCAAATCGACCCAGCTGGTCGGCCCAGTTCGACCCAAATCAGCCAAACCGTCAGCCCAATTTTTGGCCCAGATTGGCCCATTTTCGATTTTGATCGGCCCAACGTTCGGCCCAGTTCGGTCCAACTTTAGGCTCAAATCAGTCCAATGTTCGGCACAGATCGGCCCAACTGCCAGCCCACTTTTCAGTCCAGATCGGCCCAACTGGTCGGCCCAGTTAGACCCAAAACAGCCCAACTGTCGACCCAATTTCAAGCCCATCTTTCGACCTAGATCAGCCCAAATTTCGGCTCAGATCGGCCCAACTGTTCGGCCCAAATAAATCCAATTTTCGGCCCAGAAGCACAGATAGAACCTAATTGGTTTAGAATCATCTTTTCTTACTTGTTTTTCTAATATTATAATTTTGATTTGTAAAAATATTTCGAACGAAACGAAAAATATTATAATTCCGACAACTCTTACAAACTCGAACTAGTAAAAAAAAATGTATAAATTCTAGAAATGAATTATGTGCAATCTCATTAGGGGGTTATTAAGGAAGATGAAGACTGGGCAGATGGAACCGAATTAACCAGGACAGGACACAAATTCCCAACGGTTCAGTCGGGTTCCAACCGTTTTTCATTTCAGCCTGCATCTATCATGCTTCTTTCCCATTCCTCCAACGCGACCTCTGCTTTTAGTTTCTCAGGAACACAATCTGCGAGTTCAAGATTTTACACGTTACATTATATTACAGTTAGCGCGAGTACTTAAAAAAAAACAAAGACTCCAGATTTGATAAGGATATTAAGTACCCGCAAGGAACTCGTATCTCTCCTCGTTACTCACTACGGATGCTGCCAAAGAGAAAAAAACGGTGAAAGAGATTTCAATTCATAGTCTATTGTGTTAGTATTGATTGTTTTGCAACCAATCTTGCAAGTGATAAGAACATCTTAAGTTCTTAACGCATCAACGGTGATCTTTCTAATACTCAAATGGAAAACATATGCCTCAAAATAATCGGTGCATCAGCATGAGATTTTCGACATGTCAAACATGGAATTCAGAATTGAGGTTAACATCTGCATACGGTAGGACGAGATTAGAGCTTACAGAGATGTTTGTAGTGGATGAATTTCTTTTTGTCCTGGACAGAACTTTCATAAGCTTCTTCAGAAAACCGCTCAATGAACATTTCCTTCAATTACAAAAAACCAGTTAATGTACTGTAAACGCCATGAAAATCGCTTTTGAATAACACGAGATGAAATCAAAAAGGGAAACAAGGGACAAACAACGCCGAGTTCCAATACAGAAAAAAGACTCTCCTCAGCCAACAAGATCATTTATGTCCTTGGGCGCCTTGTATTTCCTTAAACTTTAAAGGTTTGATTTCAACTTTCTATCGTTGACAATAAATCAAAACATTCTTCTCAATAATCTTTGAAGTTTTGATCTACTAGATGCCAGACATCCAACAAACAGTGAAATCCTAAGCACAATCTTCACCTTACGCTTTTCAAAATATGAGCTTAAACCATGTTCCGCAGAATTAGTCTTCAACTGAGAGATATTAAGACTTTCTTCTGTGTTTGGGATCTAAAAGTCCAGATCTACAAAAGCTAAGAGCTAAACTTGTGACAATCAAGCAGTATATATGGTTTCATCTGTATTCTCTCAAGGTAAGCATTTAAACACATGGATGAATCTCTAACCTTAATCCCCAGCTATATTAGCAGATGTACCTCATTATGCTAGCAATTTGCAGAAAAAAGCTCATCATTTTTGCAATTTGCGAGACTATAATGATTGGCAACTGATACTCCCAAATTCATCAAAACTTGTGTGGAATCAAGTTACTCAAACTAAGTATCTCCTAAACTAATTAAAAAGCCATATATATATATATATGTCAATACAATTGATTGGTACTATACCGTGGCTTTGTTGACAAGAAAAACGGCGTCCTGCATGATCTGAGGAGCAGAATTATCGCCTCTCATGATCCGCCGAATCCGATTCATCGGAAACCTAAACGCCTTAGCGCCTACGTCATCGCCGTCGTCCTCTTCCTCGTTTTTCCTCCTCTTCACCGGAATCGCGCAGCCCTTCCCGTTACGGCCCTTGCTCACGACGCCATTGCTTTTCTTCGGCTCATCACCTCCTCTCGCCTCTTCCACAGAGTCGCTGCTCGAAGATTCCGAGATCTCGTAAACCTCAGGCTCCTTCTTCACAATGCCCCCGAGGTTCGTCTTATTCGGCGTCTTCTTCTTCGTTTCGGAACCGGAGCTGCGAGTATTACGACCACCAGCTCTATTGACGACATCGCTCCTCGGCTTCTTCTCCTTGTTCGGTTTCTTAGACGACACCATTGTTCGCGACTATGTTTCCACCCTTTTCCAGAATAAAGCCAATGGGATTCGATGGATCCTTACATGGGCTTGTACATTTTAGCCTAATAGGCCCATTTATCATTTAATCAATTACATACCTTAGGGCCAGAGGAGGAATGGACAAGGTGATGTGGTGTTTGACTGTTTGAGTAGGCTGACTAATTTGGTATGGATAAAACCGACTCCGATTATACCAAATTTAAATTGTTTTTTTCCTATATCCATATCAATTGTACTAATTACTAGTTTGAGATAGTGTAATACATACAATGTCAAAAAAAGAGATAGTGTAATACATTCTAACGGACATGGAAATGTGTGGGATATAGAACAAAGTACCGAAATTTACTTGAATTTTGAAAATTATCTAAAAAAGTATTTAAAATTTTTCATTATTGGAAGAACCAGCACACTGATAAATTTGTATTCCTTAATTTTCTAAATTTTACTGCATCAATAATAACATGTATTTTTTTTTTAAAAAAATCGGAATTATTGTGATCATAGATTTGTTTTTGATTTATCCTCATCTATTAACAAAACTGAAAGTCATTTTATCAAGTTTAAGAAAAAAGTTAAATAATTTAGTATGAATAGTTGAATACCCTTTGTTAACTCGTGGACAAAAAACCAAGAGCGATAAAAACTAAAAACATTATCTTGTGTCCGACATAATCTTGGATACTTTAGGGATTAGATAAGAAAGGATGGAGTAATGTTGGACGTATGAGACAGATGAGGTGTCCAAAAACTAGATCCAGCACGTGTTATCAACGACACGTGTGAGACTCTAGCTAACTCTCTCTGTAATATCAAACGTGGCATAGTTCGTGTCTTCAATCTCCAATTCATCTCTTAAATAGAGAAGACGAGTTTGTCTTGTCTTTTAACTATTCCGACACAACCAAATCTGCGAAGCGGGGCATTCAACGGCATCGTGTTGTTATCATCAATGGCTGTTGTAGAAGAACCCATCCTTTCAAGATTGGATCGTATTGATTTCATGGTGAGGAAGCTAGAGGAGATGAAAGGAAGCTCACCGAGAAGCTCGAGCCCATCCACTCCATCGAGTGGGACTCAGCCATCGTCACTAGACTTGTCGTCGCCAAGGAGCACAGGGAAGCTACAGTGCCGTTCGATGGAGCAAGTCATGGAGGAGACTGAGCGTAAAGGAACTTTGCTAGAGAGACTTAACAATGTAGAGGAGCAAGTTCTTAAGCTGTGTTCACAGTTTGAGGGAGAGGTTGAACAAGAGAGGAAGAAAGAGGAGAATTCGACGGAGAAGGAGAAGAAAACGAAGAAGAAGAAGGGATTGAGGAAGTTAGTTGATAAAGTTGTTGGATCTTCTTCTCCCACTAATATCCATTCCAAGAGCTGGCGTTGCTGAGTGATTTTTCTCTGTTCTTCCATCACCGATGTATAATTCAACCACGTTTATGAGTTTTTCTTCTTTTTCTTTTTGACGAAGGGCGCTTTTTTCTCTTTCGTTTCGGGCTCGAATTTGATTGTTTGTTGATGTTTGTGTTGTGTAATGTGCAATTACCAAGAAAAAGGAGTATTAGCTATCAATAATAAATTATGGGATACTACAGAATCTGACAAGTTCATATCGGTAAGTTAATTTGTTCGATAGTTAAAATTGGAATAATTTTGTGGGCGTAATTAAAAATAATTTCCCAAGAACACAGCTTCAAATTTTCATTGAAGATGGTTAGACAACAAAGCTGAAATACAAAAAAAAAAAAAGTTGAATAAAAAATCACAAATTATATTGAAAGTGTGTACTTATATGTTCAATCATCCGAATTATCTAAAGAAAAGAAAAGTAAAGCCTCGTTTAAATATAAATTTAGATTACAGTATCTATAAACCCCCAAAAATGATCATAGTATCTGTCACATTTAGATTATACTATCTATCTGATAATCAAACATCACAAAAAATTTAGATCCTAATATCCTATGCACTCCAAAACTAGCCGGATATCCAAATCATGGTGTCCATGTATCTTTTAAGGGATATATATATATATATATTTTTTTTTTTGTTTGTCGTCACGTCAACTTACTTCATTAGGTAGTCAAAGATTACAAGATTGTACAAAGGAAACAACATAACCCTGAGAATTACTTCTTGCTTGCTTAGCTAAAGCATTAGCAGTATTGCTTGCTTAAATTTTTAATATTTGTGATTTATTTTGCTTTTTGAAATTATTAAATTTCAGTGTTTAATTTTCTCGTTATCCAGTTTTTTTGGAATCTGATCGAAATATAATTTGCATATGGCATTGTATTTTTATTTTTCGTATGCTTTATTCCACCCGATCCGTCTATTTATCCAGAAAATTGCTTGCTTATTGTTCATCCCATTGTAATAAATATTTGTAACACAATTTTGGCCAACTGTTTCTTCCGCTAAACTGTTGACTTTTTAATAAATGTGATATTTATCACAAGTCACCTGCTAGGTGACGCAAGTAATCCCATCTCTGTTACTATCTCACGATCATTCAATTAAAGCATACATAATAAGATGACACAATGATACTATCATCACCATCGTCATGACTATCACCATAATCCTTAATCATCAGACACGACCAAGAAAATTCACAAGTCTAATTAAGACATACGCAAATCCGTGAAATAGCGATCTGTTAATACTGCGCTCAAGTTCTTTTACCAAAAAAATAAATAAATAATAAATAATAATACGCTCAAGTTTCCCCATTTTCTTTTACTTTTCCCTTTGTTTATGCAAATTCCGGCCTCGATTTTTCAAAATTTCGATCTCCATCTCTCTCTGCTCCCATCATCTCAGGATCCCAATCTCCTTTTTTGACTGATCCATTAGGGTTTTCGAGCTCCCAGCCGAAATCGCTACTCGTCCACCGCGAATTAGCGATTTCCTAGATTCACTGCTAGGTTCTAGGTTTTTTGGCGGATCTAGCCAAGCTCTCCTCCTTCTTTAGCTACGGCGAAGCTTTCCAGTTCCACTCCTCCCTCGCCGCCATGTTCTGGAAGCTCACCTCTCTCTCTGCATCATCTCCTGTGAGTTGAAGAGATTCTTTTCTTTTTCGTCCATGTCCAGTTGTATGGTTGCTTTTCCCTCGAAATTGATTTTATGTTTTTCGCTGTACTTCGTTAGTTGGAACGCTTCTTTGTTTGTATTCATCCTGTCTGGAGAAACTGATATGGTTTTGAACTAGATTTGACGTGAGGGGATGGTTTCACTGACATTTACTAGAGCTTCTATCCGTCGTTCCGCTTATTCATATAGTTTCCGTTCGAATATTGGATTAATTCGTACCTCTTATTGCTTTGATGCGTTCTGCTCTATTGTCATCCTTCTATTCTTCTGAGATTCTGTGTGTGTGTGTGTGTGTTTTCTCCATTTTCTTACTTATTTTGGTTGGCGGTTAAATTTCCCATGCGTTCTACTGGAGACAGTCTAAACATAATTATAAAGCCTAGCATACGACTTGTTATAATTCCAATTTACTTATTAGGGAAGATACTAGGACAAAATGTAGATCCTTGAAACATATATCATTTGCGACCTCTCTCTTGTTCCTTACCTTGAACTCGTATCTCCGGTTGGCTGTGTTCGTGTTCTCGAGAATGTTGTCAAATCACTTGCCGCCAATGTTTGGAATTGCTTTTTTTTTTTTTTTAATGTTTTTCATTATGTTACGANTGTTTGGAATTGTTTTTTTTTTTTTTTTAATGTTTTTCATTATGTTACGAACATAGGTGGAGACGATATTAGACAAAGAAAATTTCACGTTGGAAGAGCTTCTTGATGAGGAAGAAATTATTCAAGAATGCAAGGCTTTGAATAGCCGGCTAATAAATTTGTAAGCTTTTAATCACTTATAATTTGCTTATTTTCCTCATAATCTGTTTCATAGAATCAGATAAACCCTATACTGAATGTGGAAACCAGTGTCTTCTGTATTTGTGGAGTTTTAGTTGAGGAGTCCCTATTTCATTCGTATTTTCTTGGAAAAATTTATTGATTGGGTATTAATGTTTGCAGTCTAAGAGATAGAGCTCAAGTGGAGCAATTATTGCGGTACATTGTTGAAGAACCTCCAAATGATGCTGATAGTAAACGTGCTTTCAAGTAATATGCTTCCTTGATTCTAACTGGAGTTATCTTGTCCTACCATTCTTTTTCTCTCTAGCTAATAATAGATTCTTCTTCTCTTAGGTTTCCATTCATCTCGTGTGAAATATTTACATGTGAAATTGATGTTATTCTAAAAACTTTGGTGGAGGACGAAGAGGTATTTTTTTCACTCATCATATTACTTTTTCCTCACAGTTAATATTTTTCTTTTTTTGTGCATCTGGAATATGTTTTATTGTTACCCTAGATCTCATTTGTTGGCTTAATCATATCTTGCAGTTGATGGACTTACTCTTTTCCTTTCTGGAACCAAATCGTCCTCATAGTGCATTTCTGGCAGGCTATTTCAGCAAGGTACTGTCTCTTACAGTACATAAATTTGCGTATAAGCCAACTTCTGGTAGTTTTTTTTGCTTCTACCGTTATATCATATGCCTTCCAGCATTTCAAGGCTCCGTGATGTGCTCCTTACTTGTCTCTGTTTGGTTTAGGTTGTCATTTGCCTTATGATCAGAAAGACTGCAGCGCTTATGAATTATGTAAAAGTAAGTTATAACATATAGTAAAACGCATGGTAATCATCTTTTTGATTTTTGCCTTTTTGCGTGAGCTTTACCATTAGATTTTTGTTTACTTGTATATTGTTCTTTTCCATCAAATATGGGTCCATATGCACGCTTAACTATAGCTGGCTGGAAATTTAGATAAGACAACTTTGGAATATGACTTCTTTTCTGCTAACTGTGCCAATTAGAATTGATATTACTTTCCCTCGTAATCTTGACAGATAGATGTTTGTTGACTTAGTACACTGTTGAACTGTTTATAATTTTACATGACTCTATTGTTCAATGGAATTACAGTTATTTTGACGCAAGGAAAAAAATTTAGTTGAGCTGTTTATAATTTGTTTCATGTTGAGGTACCTACACTGGCTACAGTTCTCAAAGTAATTTTTGATGATCACAGGGGCATCAAAATGTTTTCTGCCAGTTGGTTGATTTGATTGGGATAACATCCATTATGGAGGTAACTACTTTGTCTTAGACTCAGTGCAACTTGGTATGGCCTCAGGAGGTCATTTTTGCTATAATATTTATGCGACCTTGTCTAGGTTTTGGTTCGCTTGGTCGGCGCTGATGATCATGTCTATCCCAACTTTCTGGATGTGATGCAATGGTTGGCTGATAGCAATCTACTTGAAATGATCGTGGACAAACTTAAACCATCTGTAAGTGGTAGAGCTTTTCCATAATCATCCCACAGGCAAGAGGCTCGTGGCGTTCTGTTTTGATGCTTGTAGGGTGGTGTATATCTAGAGTTCCTGATCTGATATTCCTAGTTTCTTTTATCATCCTCAATCTGATCTGATAGTTGTAGTTTCTTACAATCTTTTCTAACTTGAATCAGAGTCCTCCGGAGGTTCAGGCAAATGCAGCGGAAACATTATGTGCAATTTCTCGTAATGCACCATCAGCTTTAGCTACACAGCTCTCTAGCCCTGGGTTTGTAATCTCTTCTTCCCTGATTGATTCCTATTGCTTCAATGGATTGATACAGAAGTATTTCACATAGCGGCACAACTTTTTCCCTGTTTTTGCAGCTTCGTTGCTAGGATATTTGGTCATGCTCTTGAAGACTCACATTCAAAATCGGGTCTAGTTCATTCGCTTTCAGTATGCTCCTCTCTGTTGGATCCGAGGAAATCTGCTGCTTCATCATCTATGTTCAATTCTTATAGAGGTCAACATATGTTCGAGTCTCCTGTCTCAGTGTCCCAGGAGACTATTGATGCCATGCTGCCTAAACTCAGTAAGTTGGATCCTATGATGTAGATCTTCACATGAGTCATGACCATCAATATTATTATTTTTGTGCCCTTTTTGGATTGGATGCACATATTCTAATTTTGCACATGGACAATAGTCAACCCTTTTATATGTGATATTTCTTTCAGTTTGCGAGGACTCCTAGTGTATTTAGCATCTATCTGCACGTCATCTTTGATCTTCGCTACTCTCTATTGTGTCTGTTCTATTTTGGTTTACACTGATATAAAAAGGAAACTGGTTTCACATTAACTCCATAAATTTTGGATTTCTTTCGTAGCATTTCTTGTATATGTAGGATACTATGTCATACAAGTATCCCAAATCAGGGTTTATGTATTCAATGGCCTTAAATGATAAATATCTTCTTCTTTTTTTTCTTCTGCAGGCGACTTGCTTGTGCTTCTCACTGTAGCATCTGACAGCACAATATTGCCTACAACATATGGTGAATTGAGGCCTCCTCTTGGAAAGCATCGTCTAAAGGTTAGATCCAAAAATTGAGCATTTCAGGGACGATATTATAGGTTCTAGGACAGCAACAGCACTTGTAATGTTAAGTCTTCATGCTTAATTGGACTCAGTTTTCCTATTTTTTGTTTCAGATTGTGGAGTTTATTGCAGTTTTGTTGAGAACTAGAAGTGAAGCTGCACAAAAGGAGTTAGTTAGCTCAGGAACAATTAAAAGAACCCTTGATCTGTTTTTCGAGTAGGCGCTTGCTAAAATTCAAACTCTTGATCTCAGTGTTGCTTTTTCTAATAGATCTTAAATAATCAAATACTGTCAACATATGAAGGTACCCATACAATAACGCTCTGCATCATCAAGTGGAGAGTATAATACTTTCTTGTTTGGAAAACAAGAGTGATTTGATGGTTAACCATATTCTTCGAGAATGCAATCTGATTGGCAAATTCCTCGCTTCAGACAGGGACTCGGATCTCTCAGGTGATAGCCAGGTATTACCATTTGCTATGTTCACAAAATTTTAACTGATCATCGGTATATGACATAGTGTCATCTTAAGGTGGCTTCAAGTTAGAGCCATCGACTCATTGCCCCAATGTTCATTAGCTAAACAAATATTCTCTGCCGTTTTCTTTTTCTTTTGTGTGAGGTAGCCCACTGTAACTGCCACTGGGAAAAAACCTCCTCGGGTCGGATATCTTGGACATATCACAAGAATATCAAATAAAATTGGCCAGTTGAGTAACAGCAATGGACATATAAAGGCATACCTTCAGGTTGGTATTACAATCATACGATCTCCTGCTGTGTAGTCTTTCTTCGGCCGTTTTTTGTCACTTTACACGCATAAAGAATATAAAACCATTACTTGAGTCTTGTAAAGAGTGGTCCTTTCACTCTCAGCGCACTTATCATGTTTGCTGACTGGGCTTCATTCATTCTCAAATCTTTAGGAAAACAGTGAATGGAATGAGTGGCAAGGTAGTGTTCTGCAGGAGCGCAACACTGTTGAGAATGTCTACAGATGGGGATGCGGGTACGTCCATTAACCTCTGTTCACTAATCATATAGTAACCATCAAAATGATCATTCACTGGCTACATACACTGATTATTGATGTAAAATTTCATGTGATCCTTGTCCATCTTGGATGAAACTCTTAAAGATGATTCCTTAATGATGATCATGGTAGGGAAAGTATGCTTGTGGGGTTTCTTATATTTCTTTTTTAATTCTGATGTAAGGGCAACCATACAGTAAAATTTCTCATGATTAGTAAGACCTGATAAGTTGCAGTTTTTGCTCTATAATACATGTCAGATGCGTATAACTGTTGAATCTGGAATGTAATTTGTTGTGGGACTTTGGATTACTTTAGATATTCTACAACTTACAGTCGTAGTCAAATGTTATTTCTTCTCATGAATGAGGGCAACGCAGTGGATGCATCATGAACTGGTCGTGGGTTTTGGATTTTATATTCACTCTTGGTTATAAATATTCCTAAACCCACTGTTAAATGTAGGCGCCCAACTACAGTACAAGATAGGACAAGAGATAGCGATGAGGAAGACAGGGATTACGACGTTGCAGCTCTGGCCAATAATTTAAGTCAAGCATTTAGATACAAAATGTATGGAAATGATGACAATGAAGAGGTATATTCTCATTCTAGTGTTTTTTCCCTCATTTATGAACGATTTAACTGGTATTGAATTTATTATTTTTTTTATCTTATTTGGTCAGGAACACAATGCTCTCGACAGAGACGATGATGCAAGTCTTCCACACTTTCTCTTCTCCCTTTTTTCTTTTTAAACCTTTCGGCATCTTTTATCACACCATGATAATTGATGCATATAGGGGTGTGCGCTAATAGCATTTTTTTTTGTATTAAAAAATTGGAATTTGTTCATACTATACAGGATGTTTACTTCGACGATGAATCTGCTGAAGTAGTAATTTCATCCTTAAGACTCGGGGATGACCAAGGAAGGTGAGTTTTTTCTTTTCTATTTTTTTGCTTCTGATACTGGTGTCCTCATATCCTTGCTTTAACCCCAGTTATTGCATTTTGCTGATAGAATTATGACGTTCTCTCTAAATAATGACAAATCTCTCTCATTATTACCGCAGCTTGTTTACAAATTCGAATTGGTTCACATTCCAAGACGATAGATTCGGCAGCACACCTTCTGACACAGCAGGTTCCAATACGATAGAGGACGCTGAATTGAACAGAACCTTTAATGTCAACACTAGCAGCAGTGACGACGACGAGGTTGTGGTTGGAGAAGAAGACGATGATCTAACCGGAAATCCAAAAGACAACGCGATGAACACAACTGAAACAAACTTCCAAATGGAGAGTCCATTGGGGTTCTTTGACTTTAACACGTCGGAGAAAACCGAAGAAGCTTTTGCTGAACAGCCACACGAATGGGTTGGGTGGGGCGAACCCTCATCTGGTATGCAGGCAAGTGGCACCGGTCTGAACCCATTCATTGATGATGATGATGATGACAGCAAAACCATGATGAACCTCGACATACCAACGCCTGAGGTAAAAACCGAACCCGTGATTCCAAACGGGACGTCCCCTAGAGAAAGATCGCTGTTCGAGAAGGACGTGGAGTTTGTGGGAATGGAAGCTGAAGGAACAGAGAAAGCGATGGATCAAGCGATGAAAGAAGGGATAGTAGGGGAAGCTGGAGCAATGAAGAGGAACGTGGAGATGGTTGAGGACCAAAAGGCGGAGGAAAGTTCGGGAGTGAAAGAGTTCAACGATAACAACTACTGGAAAGTGGATCAAGAAGTTGGAGTTTTGGAGTGAAAAGTCAGTTATCTTGTACAGTGTGAGAGAGTTATGTAAGAAAACTTGTTTTTAGTTGAAATTTGGTGTAAGAGTCTTTCTCTGTGAAAAAAGTTTGTTTCGTTTTCCCTCTTTTATCATTAAGTTTCTGTTGTTTTCAGGTAGAGGAAGTTGTCTGTTTTTATTTTAATTTGCTTACCACGAATGTTTGTTCTCGAGCGTGTCTCCGTCTTTAAGCTGCATTTAAACTCCTTTGCGCTTTAGTTTCGCTTGATGAACATCAACGTCAATTTGTAACAAAAGGATAAAAAAGAATATCAATATCAACCCCACATATATTAAGTATGGCGAACATCAATGACTTTTGAAATTATTCGGTATTTTCTAGGGTTTTTATCGTTTTTGAGTTTTTTTTCTTTTCAATTTCCTGAAAAATTCATTGAAACTTTACCCTAAAAAAAAAGTTTCTTTTTCGTTACAAAAAAAAAAGTTCCTTGAACATGGAGATGGTTGAGGACCAAAAATATAAAAATTATCTTTCTCAAAAAAAAATATGACAATTATTTCGTAACTTTAGATATGTACTATTTTTTCTTGTTAATTGTTTAATTAATGCAAAAATATGTTAGTAAGAAAAAGTGGGGGGAAAAAACGAAGGTATGGCATTCAAGAATAAAAGAATAGAGTCATTTCGAAGAGCTAAACCAACATAAAAAAGGCAAACATTGGCTTTCACCTGTCTTCCTCTGATACACAAATGTCAGCCAAATTATCTTCTTCTGCAAACATATTGCTTGCAAAATGGGAGAGACCACATAATCAAACAACAATATGTAATGGACCTAACTTCAACTAAACTCCTAAACTCTCTTCATCAGATTTTAAAACAGTCACTAAACCCTACTTTTATACCATCTTCCTTCAGTGAGTTCCCATTTCTGCGGATCATCACAGTTTCAGAGACCAAACTCAAAACTGCCCTGCCCTCTTGACTTTATGCTCCGGATATCACCGCGTGAATCAGGCTGGTATCAAACTGATCGTCGTCCTTCCTTCTCATCTCTACGATCTTCCTGTGTGAGTTCGAATGCACAGATGGGATGAAGGTCGGGCTTGAGGCTGGTCGATATTCTGGAACTAGACGACCAGATCTGAACCGGACCCCGCAAGCGTTGCAGAGAGTCTTTGGTCCATTTGGTCCTTCCCTCCACTGCGGGGTCTTGGTTGTCTCACAATGAGTGCATTTCCGGACTATCCCATCAGAGCCACTTGCCTCTAAACTGGAAGACACCGTGTGGGTGGGCGGGTAAATCTTGCGTTTCTTCTTGGCATGTTGCTCAGAAGAATAGTGACTCTCAGATACTGATTTTCCCGGAGTTAACTTCTCGGGCTTCCTGAGTTCAAAGGGGAAAAGGTATCTAAATGTCAGTGTTGTGGGGCGTTTGCGCTTGCTTCTGATGCCTTTCACAGGGAAAGTCAATCTCTGAGATCTGGAGTTCTGGGGTGAGAAAGAACCGTCACTGCTCTCAAGAACTGACACAGGACTTGAAGACTGAAATAGCTTTGAGACTTTGATATCAGGAGGTGATGAAGATTGGTGGAGAGTGCTATTTATGCCGGATAAGGCTTCAGAAGAAATGGACTGTTTCTGCACCCATGAAAGAATATTAGACCTTGTCCTCCTCAGTCTATATGCTGCTTGGTTGCACTATATAATAAATCTTTTTCTCACACTTTTCTGAACTAATTCAGTGAGAAAGAAAGCAACGAAGGTGATCCCCAAAAAACTCATAATGTTATACTATTCCAAGTCATTGTCCAATAACAAATGCGTGTTATGATTGTATGATCTATTCTAATGGGGTTAAAACTCTGTGAAGCTTGAACCCTAAAATCATTATCATCATATCATCATATTATACTATCTCAAACAATTTTGCAAATGCGGAATATATATCAAGTTATATGCATATATGATGTATCAAAGCATGATTATTTTCACTCACCAAGATAGGTACGGCTTTCTGAATCCCCACATGGGCGCCCTTGGCAATGCCAAAAGAGGTAAACTCAGAGGGCAAGCTGGGGAACATATCCATAGGCGGAGGCTCGAGGTCTTGAAATTTGGCATCCCAATCTCCCTCACCATTGGTGGTATCGATGTCTTCTAGTGGAAAATCGATATGATTGATGAGATCATCAAAGAAATCATCCGAGAGACCTTTCAAGTCCTCCTCAGGTAACCAATTCATGCTACCTACTGCACCAAATCATACCGAGAAAGGTAAACAGATAGTCGATTTGATATGAGCCTAAACAACAATTATATGCACCAAAGGCAAGATTCCAAAACAGCTAAGATTCCAAATAAAGTGATTATAAAAAAAATCCGAGAAAGTATCATCCAGTAGATCAATCTCCATGTTTACTGGCATGTCCCATAAAATTTCACCTAAAAATTCAATTCAGTCGAGGAAATATATAGTTTAGGTTTCACTCAAATACACTGACTAAGACTGAGTCGTACTAAAGCAATTTCAGAAACAGAACAAAAAAAACATCAGTGAAAATGGTGAGACAAATTGAGACTGTGATATCCTCATATATACAATGGCGACATTTAGAGGTAGCGAAGAAAAATTCTTCTTCTTCATCACTGAGTTTAAACCACAAAGAAGAAGTGTCGGTCGCATTTTCCCGCACCAAATAAAGCCACAAAGATAAAAACACAGAAACCGAAGAAATTGCTACCTACATTTTCCGAAACACAGGAAAATAACGCCAACGAAACATAGGAGATGCAACACAAAAAGCTCTCCACCTGAAGAAACAACGAAACGAAGAGAGAGAGAAAGAGAGAGGCACGTACCTTCCGATATAATTGATTGACTACAGAGAGAGAGAGAGAGAGAAAGAGTGGTAGGATTCGAAATTGGGGAATTAGGGATTGAAGGAGGGAGAGAAACAGAGAGAGAGGGAAGGAGGGAGAAAAAGGTTGATGGAGTTTTCAATGTCTCGTCGGTTTCTTCCTTTTGAGATTATTAAAATAAATTATGAAAAATGATAATATGGAAACTGCTTTTCATCTCAACATTTCTTAACTTTTAAGAAAATCCCTAATCAATATTTTGGGAGGAGATAAACAAAGTAAGAAAATATGTATCAACGCGTCTTTACTAAAACATTCACTAACTCAATAAATTCAATTTTGTTTTTTTTTTTAACAAATCAATAAATACATTAACCGAAGCAAAAATTAACTGAATAATTCAATTCAAACGTTGCTATAAAGACCAAAAAATAATTAATACAAATTTCTGGTACAGATAGTAGATGTAACAAAACCTCTTCTGCAGTAAATAAAGATATTTACATGGATATTTTACGGATATTTGAATAACAAACATATAAGGTATGTAAATGTCTTATGCAAAAAAAAAAAAAAAGGTATGTAAATGAAAAATATCAGTCAAATATTGATCTGAATGGTTGAGGAATACATGTCGGTGTAAGAAAATCATAAAAAGATTAAAAAAAATAAAAAATTACCAAATTTAACGTTGTGATAACTATGTTGACCCAAAAACAAAGGGAGATGGTAATAGTCAAATGAAGGATAAAATATAGAAAATGATTGCGTGGAATAGTTAGAAGAAAAACAAAATAGCAGAGCACATGCAAAATCAGGTGACAAAACCTTGAAGAAGGTTGGTTCGTAGATCCGATCTATTATTAATTTTAGGGATTATTAATGATGTTAATTGTATAACTATATAATATAATTGTCAAAGTGAAATGGAGAGATCACCGACGATTACGAGACGAGAACCGAAATTTTAATAATTATGGCGTTTCCTCATGGGAAAGTGGGTCCCTTGCCTAACTCTTTGCTTCCATCTTTCACATGATGTGTTCTTTCTTCCTATCAATTATTTTTAATTATATCATACCAATAAGTATCATCATATTGGCAAAAAAAAGAAAAGAATAAGTATCATCATATTTTTTTCTTTTCTTTTTAACATCGATATTTTTGTTGTTTCCTTTTTATCTTTTCAACTTTCCCATATTGTAACGCTGCGTCGTGGATAAAAACAAATATCATGTGGGGGTATATTTTCCGCGTTTGTACAAATTGTATTCATTATTTATATATTTGAACGCACTATAAATACAAAAACAAAAAAAAATTCTATTGTACAGTCAATTGCGTGAAAAATAGTACAGTTAACTCAAACTACTTCGTACTTTGCAAAATGGAACAATCTTGAACTTTATGAAAAATTGGTTGCTTGCTGAAAAAAGGTTTTATAAATCCTAGTATAATAAATTTTGAAAGATACTTTTATCTGTAATCTAAAATCACTAAAAACATAGAGCATAAGTTCAGTTAAGAGTTTAAATTATACACATATATATGAATATATGCTCATCAACTTACCCTCCTCTTAAGGTAGATCAAAGTTCAAAAATTTTGAAGTTTACAAAAAGCATCAATGTGGGAAAAAAGAGTTTTAATTCTTTATGATAAACAGCATTAGTTTTGTCTATATTCTTTTAGCCTTTTAAAAGATAGAAGATAGACTTACTTCTGATTTTCCCTTTTTCACCTGTAAGGCAACACCCAAAACTTT
This sequence comes from Kernera saxatilis, assembly GCA_900406395.1. Taxonomy (NCBI): domain Eukaryota; kingdom Viridiplantae; phylum Streptophyta; class Magnoliopsida; order Brassicales; family Brassicaceae; genus Kernera; species Kernera saxatilis. The sequence goes on along the minus strand of OVAY01000271.1, from coordinate 33,576 downwards.
TTCTTTTCCACGAAAAGTCGAAAAGAAAAGAAGAGAATATTACAACTGGACCCAAAAGCTCCTCCAAATTGCTGATTTGGCCCAGAGAAAGTGACAAGGATCAAATCTTAACCTTAGAGGTTCTTCTTCTTCTAGCGTTTACAAATAGAAAGAAGAGGAAGAGCAATAAAATAATCAATGCCACTGATACGAACTTCCACAGATTCTCATCATCCATTTCTCCAAAGACGTTCATTAACTCATTCTGCAGATCAACAATGCTTCTCTTAGACTGCACACAGACACATTGTGAATGAGAAAAACTTAGGAGGAAGTTTCTTTGTAATGTCTTATATGGATCAAGAAGACAATATGTGAAGACAAAAGTTTTCATCTTTAGATCAAGAAGGGACTTACAGTTGAAACCAACTTCTTCGACACTAGTTCATGTTCTTTGGCAAATATTTCTTTTGCATACTTGTAAAGCTCCACATCTAGGTTGTTAAGCGATTTGATCTTCTGAATGACCTCGTTAGAAACTCTTGTACGCGTCTGTAAAATGCATTATCAAGAGATTGATTATTCAGGCTTTCTGTCATTAACTTTGCTAGTTTGAATCATGTACAAAAATATTTATACCCCTCTGGTAAAATTTGCTGGAGAAATTCTCTTCAAGGAGTTGACCCGTCTGGTTCCTTGGGACTTCCGTAGATGAGTAATGCAGCCTTCATAGACTTCCATAAGGGTTTTTACCGTCATCTGAGTTGTGTTCAATAGACATTAAAAACACCATTTCACACGTTGATCATAAATTCGGAAAAGAAAAACAAAATTTACTTACATTTCCACTTTTAGCTTCCGTCTTATTCGATGCAACTTCAGATGTACCATTCTGCAATGTCACAGTCATTTTTCAGCAATAAAATTACAATTGGCAGGCGAACAAAAAAACTCTTACATTGAGGAGCAGGACTTTACCTGAATTTCACTCTTATCTGATCCTGATTCTGAAACTGTAACACTTGCTTCTGGAGCATCAAGAAAATAAAGTTACGAACTTTTGTGATTGCAAGTACAACAGTTTGTTAACCTTACTTTAGATATCGCAAAAGCAATAGAAAGCCTAGGCTGTATCCACAGGAACTGTCATATCATCAATCTATTTACTCTAAGAAACTGAATTAACCCGCGAAGAATCATAAATATACCCAGAGGAACAAAATACAGGTCTCAACAAAAGGAGGGCAAGAGAACTATCACATATAAAAAAGTTATGTGACAGTGAAAATAAAGAGCAGAAAAATCTTTACGAAAATTGAAAGTTGAGAAACTTACACCAACCTGATTTAATAGTTTTGGTTTTAGCAGTTGCATTTGACGGAACCACTTGAGAAAGCACTTGAGAACCCACTACATTGGCAAAAAGTGATGCAGATTCCCTATGCTCCTCTGTCAGTCCAACATACAACATGCTGTCCAACCTTCTCTGCAAGATTGAAAAGCTTAAGAATCTGCTGGATTTTAGAGAAGAATATCAAAATACAGTGCATTATGACGAAGAACAAGTGTAACTACCTTGGCGACTTGGAGAACAGGCTCACCAAGGCTTTTGTACTTCTGCACACAATGCCGAACCTCGTGTGCTTCTGATAAATGGGAGTTATTTGTCAATCCTGCAATCTGTGAAATGAAATGAAAATGCTCTGGAGATCTCTTAATAATAACCTGAAATAGCAAAACAAACAACATCAAAAAGTACCTGAAATGTCGCTCCATTGTGGATTATGTCATGAGCAGTAGGCGTATCGAGATATTTGTGCAAAGGCATAAGCATCTCCTCCATGTCATATGGGTTATCGTCCTCAATTATAACCACGCCCTTAGCTTTTCGTGCATCTCGCTAAGAAAGGCGAAGCATGAGTACCAAGCTTCAGTCGAAATTTTTATGTTCTCTTAACATGTATGAGCTCAACAGCATTATATGCATTCAACAAAAGAAGACGAATGGGATTGGTCAACATACCCGAGCAAATAGGTCTTCTCTCATCCATGGAACTAGATATTTCCATGGCCATATGTCTAGTGTGCTTATTACATTACTCTTGCGTATGCGGCTAGACATCTTTGTCGCAGAAGTTAAATTGGGATGCACCAAAAACCTAGCTGCTACCTCTACTGAAAATTCATAAGTGCTTAATACACGCGCAATAGGATCCCGAACTATTGTCATCACTGAAGTTCTCTCCCTTGGAAGCTTTGCCATCAAACTATAGTCATCATGTGTGGCCAACAACTTGCACTTTTCTTTCCTATAAATTTACCAGTCAAACTATCTTAACTTTCACTCTTTACAATTATATTTAATAGGAGCCCAAACTCGCAACGTCATATGATCTTTGGAGCAAGATGCAAGACAATAAGTTTCCACATCGATAGATCCCAAACAATCAGCAGACAAGAACAAAATACAGCTTAACGAGCATAAATAGAGTACAAGAAACAGCAAATGATTGTGTTCATCGAGAAATACTAGTCTAGAAAGAACCACTTTCATTGATATTATGAGTCCCTTTCATTATGTATTCATTCATTTGAGTCTATTTAATCCCATGATGGTCAAATCCATATATCCTGTAAAAACCCACATTTTGCAGTTTGACCCGACTATCTATATGAGCTGCCCAAAAACAGGAAAATGTTGGAAAGCTTCAGAAAAAGCATGATAATGTTTCAAAACAACCACGATAAAGCAGGGCTCAGAAGGTTTACTACATTGCGTAATTAAGCAGGAACAATTTGGAAAGATTCGTTACCAAACCACGAGTTTGTAGTGCAAAAAAAAATGACAAGAGCATAGGGTCTTCCTAGGCAATATGATAAAGCTATCTGAAAGTCAACTTCTCAGTCCATAGAGAGTACAAACAGCATTCTGCAAGGCTACATTATTAGTCATCTTCTTGTTTCCACAACCCACAGTATATATGGCATCAAATGAAGACATGGAGTTAATGACAGAAGAGATGATACAGATCAGAGGAAGATACCTTGGATTAAAGTGGAGCTTATCGTAAGATCGAGGACATTCCTCAGAGCTATCATATAATTTCCTCAAGAAACTACAAGAGGACAACAACACAGCATTAACCACGCCGATCAAAAATAGTCTTTGACCTCATTCAAAACTTGTTGGTAAGGGAGAATCACCAATGAAAATATGTCCTGCCTCCAGTTCGGGGGACATGGAGAAAGAAGAGCAAATCCTGAAGCGAGCGTTTGTCTTTGTTGAGATGTTCTTCACGAGAAGAAGAAGAAGAATCCGCCCACCTTTTCACAACTCTTTCGCAATGACCAAAATCAAGTTCCGCAAAGGAGGCAAGAACTGATAATATTTGCCAGTAAAAGAAAAACATCAGACAAGTCCAGTTTCATAAAGTAGGAATCAAAATCAAATCTCCAAGAACCGTTTTACAAACCTGAGCCGAGAAGTATTAACCCCAGAGCCAGCTTCGAAACAGGATTCATTTGCATTATATCCCGATTCCAAACCCTACTGATGATTAGCAAAACGTGAGGAAAAAAAAAAACAGAATCAAAATATAGATGGAGCTTATGAGAAAAGGAAATTAGGACTGAAGAGAAAGAGGCGTGATTCAATTTCCGAAACAAACAAAACCCAGAAACTGAAGAAGAAAAACGTTACGGTTGAGAGTTGTATATAAGGAAACTGAAATGTTCCAGAAGGAGACAGAGAAAACAGGCAAAGGGGACCCAGAAAATCGAATAAGAAAGGAACAAAGGAACATGAAAGAGAAGCGAGGCCTACGTGTATGGGGAATCGAGATCTCGTGCTCATAAATTCCCTCGACCGCTCTTGGGGGCAAAATTCGCTATCCAATAGGCTAAAGCTCGAAAGAGAGGTGCTTTCTTTTTCTCTTGTATTACATCGATGGAGGAGGAAGAAGATGAAAAAGAAGAAGAAAAAGAGAGATTGTGTGCGCTCCCGAGAGAACAGGGTCACGAGATTTTCTCTTGGTTTCTCGCCACCCAGAAAAACTTTTAGGAAACACGCACCCCACTGAGGAGAAGACTAGTGCGAACAAGCTGATTAGGCAAACGAAATAGAAAGAAAGTTTTCATTTTTAATTGTTTGTTCCCAATCAATTGAGACCAATGCTTCCTTTTTTTTTCTTGGGTGTATTTAGTGACACTTCTTTTTAAGAAAATAAAAATATTCGAGTAGGGGTTGACCGGTGCTTGGCTGCTTGCGAGTTGTTTATAAGAAAAAAAAAAAAAAGTTGGGGAAACAAAAGTACATCTTTATGAAATCACAGATTTCGAAACCTCGTGGTGGACTCTTCGGGTGTTGTTTCAATGAAGAGCAGGCTACAGAAGCTAAGAAGTTAACCAACGATGGAGATGGTGTCGGAACCTCTCTTGATATCTTGTAAGATAACTCTTGCTTGGTTTGTTTTTCTTCGTCTCATATCTAAGTTGTAGCCCTTGCGTTGGTGCATTATGTATGTTGATGACTCTCTAGATCATGTGCCAATTAGCTATTGCTCTCACTTGTCATCTCTGTCTTGTGAAACAAATTTGTTCCAGGCCTGAAACAGAAAGAGAGAGAATGTTGAAGGAAGCAGCTTTTCCCGAAGCTTTGGCAATGATCGATTTTTCACATCTCATGGCTTCCCTCGACCAAGCAAGTGCATGCCATGTTGAATTCATTCTGATCTAAATCGATAACCCACAAATCTAAAATCATTTTTTTAACTGTTTGTAAATAGAAAGAGTTACGGAAAGCGCCCAACGTGCATCAGCTACGGGGATTTCTCGATTGCTTTGAGAGTCTACTTTCCGGAGTATCACTTGTATGGGATGATATATTCAAGGAGCCTCTTTCGTCCAAGTGGTTGGATGTGAGCCATTTCTTTTTATACGGTTTGGTGAGATTTTCTAATCAAAAGTCTTTCTTGAAGCTGATGATTTATCCTTTTATAAACAGGTATCTCATATTCCTGAACCTGTCTACTTGGAACTAATCAATTGGATCGAATTACTAGACCTAAAGACACTCTGGTCCTTTGTATTGTGGTCGTTTGGTCATATTGTCGAATCTGTGTTTGACATTCGTTGGAGGGACTGGCCTGATGGTGTAAACCCTATTCGGAATTCTGAAGTAATTTTGGAAAACCTTTCTCCAGTTGAAAATCCCTCGTCTAGCTTTCACCTATGTCTGTGTGATTGAATGGTGTATCCAGTTACCTTTGTTTGACCTGACTTGTACTTTTTTTTTCACAATTAGGTGTCGATATTTTTTGTATTAGCAATGGTACTGCGTAGCAGACCTTATGCTTTGACTATGCGATTGTCCTCTCTCATGGAGAGGGACGTTTGGTATCAATCACATGGCTTCTTGACTACTCCGCTTACAGTTTGGATGATAGCTCAGGTTAGTGTGATTTTGTTGAAATTTGTGTGTTTTCTGTGATCTCTATTCTGAATGTTATCTAACTGTAAAACGTGGTCAGGCCTCGCAACATAACTTACATGCAGGCGTGCATTCCTGGCGCGTAACTTGTTACCACTCTTAAGTCTCAGCAACGCTCCGTCAAGGGATCTCATCCTGCAGTTGGTTGACAAGTAAGTCAAAAGTTTTCTTGTCTATCTCCTTTTGCTATATATATACAATCATGCCATCTTGTTCATGCAATTTTCTTTAGAATTTTGGCGAAACCAGGGGCTCTGGCCGAACTTGTAAGTGCTCCTTTTTGGAAGACAGAGCGACTGGTTCCACCTTCTTCACTTAGGATCTTGCTGCCGCTTAGATTCCTTGCTAACTCCGCTAGCGAAGAGGTAGGTAGTAGTATTGGAATTTATAAAACAAAACCTTGATGCCTTTGCCGATTCTGACCACAAGCGTGGTCTCTATATATGCACACATGATACAAGGAGGGTTGCCAGAATTTATACCTCGTTGAAGGATGTGGTTCTTGCCGGTGCACCAGAAAGCGAGGCAGTCATTCAACAGATATTTACTGTTTCTTTGATAATAGCTGGAAATCATATTAGTAACAAACAAAACCTTAGAGTTTTCAGCTTCCCTCTTCTCTTCTCCAAATAGAGTTTTAATCTGTTACCGTTGTTGCAGGACATCCTGTTATACCCAAGGAAGCTGCAGCAATCGCTATCTGGTCTCTGACCGAAAACGTTGTTTGCTGGAAGCGCTGGGACAATATCTGTAAAGAGAATCTAGAAGCTAGTGTTGCTCTTCTTAAAACGCTTGTAGAGAAATGGAATGATAATTCCCTCGAACCATCATCAAACAAGGGAATGAAACAAATCATTCAACGGATATTCACTGTGTCTTTGAGATTAGCTGGAGAAGGTATTAGTAACAAACAAAACCTTGAGTTTTCTGCTTCCCTCTTCTCTTCTCCGAATAGAGTTTGTAATCTGTTACCGCTGTTGCAGGAGAACCTGTTTTAGCCAATGAAGCTGCAACAATCGCTATCTGGTCTCTGACCGAAAACGTTGTTTGCTGGAATTGCTGGGACAATCTCTATGAGGAGAATCTAGAAGCTAGTGTTGCTCTTTTTAAAGCGCTTGTAGAGAAATGGAAGGATCATTCCCTCAAACTATTATCATCACCGAGTGATACTCTCACTCTCAGTCAAACTATGAAGAGCTTCAGGCTAAAGGTAATGCCTCTTAGTCTTGTAAGCTAACTAATCATGTCATACCCTCCACTCAGTTTGTAATTTCATATGTGATGTTTTTCAGAACAAAAAAGCCATCACTAAAGGAGGAGCCAATGGCTCTCTTTACAGAGATGCTGACAAATCCTGCAAAGTGATATTGTGGAGACTCTTCCGTGGAAGTAGCGACCTCAAAGGCACATGCATTGCTGCTCTGGTTCTAGTTACTGCAGTAGCCGCTGCTGCACATGTTCTACTTGAGAGTGTTTGGTTTTTATAAGTAGAGGCAACTCCTGACTATCGTATAATCACCTAGTTGGGATTTGGGAGTCTGTTTAAAGCTCGCAGGTTCTTACACTGTTTTCTTTTTCATAATGACAAAAAACTGATTTATGTTTATTATTTGTTTCGAGCTTGATAGTCATTGATTCTCATAAACATAGAAATCCAACCTTGTTTGGTGATAACTCCCCCTTCACATTCCCCATAAGGAACACTAAATTCAATTCAGCTTCTTTTAAGCACGTGAACAAGAGCGCTAACTTTTGATTTTACAACTCAAAGAAAGATCAAATAGACCATATGATCAGTATTATTAGTTTTAAAATGGATTTTTTAATAAGAAAAATGAAATACTATTATTAGTTTTTAATAATCAGATTATTACTAAATATATTTTTTGTTAATTAATAAATTAAAGTTTATAGTTTAAATAGCAATCAATTTATGTAACTAGTGGAATCAGTTTCAATATACTACATGTATAAATATATTTATATTTTTTGTAATTTGTTATTTACATAATAATTATATTATATAGAACTATTGAAAAATCCATAATCATATTTTCAACTATTCATTTATTCTTATTTAAGAATGAGTTACATCTTTTTTTCCGAAATCATTATTATTATTTCCCGTCAAAATCTATCATACTTTCTATTATTTTATAATTATTAAAAATTTAATAAGTAACAAACTCAAATCTACAGTTTTAAGTACCATATTTAAAATAACAAATCATAATTTCTATAACTAAAATTGTATATTTTTCGATCCCTAGGTCTTTTCACAAAGCATAGTTTTCTATGAATTGTATATTCTATCGACTCACAGTTAATTTTTAAAAACATTATGAAACTCGTAATGAATACATGTCAACGAATGCAGTACACAATCATGCGACACTACAGTTGGGATTGTACTCGACTAGGCTCGGCTCACTTGCTTCCATTCCCCGGGAAGGTATTCCAGTAATTTTATGCTATATAACTCGGTCTTAACTAACTATAGGTCAACACGCCATAGCACATATCTGACTTGTTGTAGACTAATTTTGGTTCCTTTTGAGGCCCTACAAATGTGGATTGTTTGGTGCAGATGGTAGATTGGAGAAGAATAAAAATGTTGATATCCGTGAAGAATTCAAGTATAAAAAGGTCTAAAGCTGCAAAGTAGAGGCCTTCATCCACGTTCTCTATCTCGTCAAGCGCATTGGTGTAGTTTGTGTCATCTTGCGTTTACAAATCAGCCATCCTTGATCTCAATACACTCAACATGTCTGACAAAGCACCCTCCATGGTTTCCAGAGCTGTTGCATCAATCTGGCTTGGGCCCAAAGAAGTCTTTGAATCCGGTCGACCAACACCAACAATTCTTGTTTAAGGTGCTATTGTAATTCCGCTCCACGAAATTGTATCGGTAAATCCCCAAATTCAATACTGTAAGACGTGTATCGAAGAGTGGTGCAAGGGCTGAAAATTGCCGAGTTTCACATAGTTAATCTTCTTGTCTTGTTCTTTACTTCATTTGACTATTGAACTTCACATAAACCCCAATCCAAATGTTCCTACATGTTCTATGACCTGAGAAAAGCTATCTTCTTTCTTTTCTTTGAGACAAGAACTGAAGTGATCCGAGAAGAGATATCTAACCTTGCCCAATTAAGCGAGCTTTTCGACCGGTTTGCTCCAAAGCTTGGTCATAGCCTTTACAGGGGAAGATCCAAGTATCCTCACAACTTGGTTGGGCAAATCCACCTCCACGTTTTCAATCCCTATTTTTTAACATCAATGTTCCATTACACATCACAACCAAACAGAGCATAATAGAAGAACCACACCAATCTCCTATTACCTTCAAGGGTTTCTAACTTGCTCTTTAACACAACCCGCACATTTCATATCCACCATAAACTCAGTCTGGTATCAAGACACACAAACATACGTTATCGGTAGCTGAAATCACAAATTTGTTGTATAATTGAAGATATGTTTTTTTTTATATTTTTTGGTCAAACAATTGAAGATATGTTAAGATGCCGAAATCCAGATAGGAAAGAGAAAGACTTACAAGGAGCTGAGGCATCAATGAGACTTCTTTGAAGAACAGCTTTGCGTTTGCATCCAAGCAAATCAACAAAGGTCCAACCCAATTGATGAACAGAGACACAAACCAATGATTTAGACATAACAGCATTACTGCGGAATTAGATTGAAACCACAATCCACATACACGTAACTACTTTCTGCGGAGGAAAGAGATGCCAACAGTTGGGATGTACTAGAGTGCTGAAGGGAAAACCGGTTTCTGCATATCTCATGGCGGTGTGGGTTCCCTGAGGATGTGGACTGTATTTTAAACGGGCCGATATCAAATGCTTGGTAAAGCCCAAACCCAATACCTAAAAAAATCAGCTCGATTGGTGATTTTGATTTTTCTCCCATAATGATAAACGAGTTATCCAAATTAGGAGGTGATTGGCGGGCTAAAAGATTTTATCGTCTTTAAAATTAATGAGGAAAGTTAGCTCGGCTCGGCTCGGCTCAACTCAATTCAACGCTTCCATGCCACGAGAGGGCTATTCCAGTAATTTGACGTTTTATAGCTCGGCTCGGATCGGCTCGACTTCTTTTTTTTCCCGAGAGGGCTATTATACGTTATGCTACCTTTCCCTGGGAGGGGTATTACAGTACTTATACGTTACTGATCTATAGTAATACAAGAAAAAAAAAAGAAAAAGGAAAAAAAAAAGATCTCAAATCACTGTTCGATCTTTCATCAGCATACTCGAATCCTTCTCGGATTCCTTAGATCCCAGAAACTAATTTCCCTCCTCCGATCGCCAAATGCAGCTGCACTGAGCCGGATCTAAACGAGTTCTGTGATTTTTTGCTCAAAGTCGGAAAAAATGGGGGGAGAAATCGAAGTAGAGAGGTTGGTTTATAGCGATAATTGAATTGGCTGCTGTTGTGGTCGCCGTCGTTGACACTGTCAAATCGAGAATGAAGAAATCCGATGACGATGGAGCTGGTCCGGTGCCTGGACCTCCCGGCGCCATTGATAAGAAATACGCTGACGCTCTCAAAATCTGTCACCATCTTGCGTTTAAAAATCAGCCATCCTTGATCTCAATACACTCAACACCCTCCATGGTTTCCAGAGCTGTTGCATCAATCTGGCTTGGGCCCAAAGTGCACAGAACAAGAGAAGAATTAGGCTGAGACAAGTGAAACAATTATCTGGAATATATCATATTTAAGGCCTTGTAGACCAACTGCTACGATTACTAGAGAAAAATCCCCACAAATTTCCCTCACAACTAACTACAAGCTAGCATCAAACTTTAGAATCATGAGGGACAAGCGTGGAAGCAGGCCGAATCCTTTTGATTTCTACCAAATATAAAAGAAATGTCCCAAATCATAAACACCCACAAAAATCTGGAAATCGCATTTTATTATTCTTCTCGGAAGATCATTCCTTGTATTTTTTTTTAATCAACGCCGAACATATACAGAAGCGCCGCATCGGAAAAAGCACATAACAATTTTCGAGCATCAAAGCTGTGTTGTTGGGGATGTGGACTGTATTTTAAACGGGCCGATGTCAAATGCTTGGCAAAGCCCAAAGTCAAAAAATCAGATCGATTGGTAATTCATATTATTATTAGGGGTGATTCGCGGGCTGTTAAAGACTTTAAAAGTTAATGAGGAAATTAAACAACTATGATGATAAAAAAATATATATTATATTTAACACAATCAAATAAAATCTAGATGATTAATTTAAATTGGATTTATTTTATAAGAAAAATGAGATACTATTATTAGTTTTTAATTATCGCTTGTTACTAAATATTTTGTTGTTAATTAATAAATTAAAAGTTTATAGTTTTATTAGCAAATCAATTTATATAAGAGTAATTCCATAAAATACCACACTTTTAAATTTGTGTTCCAAAAATACCACAATAACTTTATTTTTTCATAAATACCACCATTAGTTTATTATTTCCAAAAATACCACAAAACTAAAACCAATTTTAAGAGTTTATAATTTAATTTTAAGAGTTTATAATTTAATTTTTTTAGTTTTGGATTCACTATTTAGGTTTAGGATATAGTTTTGAGGGGTTAGAGTTTAGTTTTGAAGGTTTAGGGTTTAGTTTTGAGGGTTTAAGGTTAAATTTAAGTTTTGTGGTATTTTTGGAAATTAAAACTAAGTGTAGTATTTTTGGAAAAATAAACTTGTTATGGTATTTTTGAAACACAAACTTAAAAATATGGTATTTTTGAGAATTGCCATTTATATAACTAGTGGAATCAGTCTCAGTATACTACATGTATAAATTTTTTTTTTTTTTTCCGTAATTTGTTATTTACATAATAATTATATATATAGAACTATTGAAAATTAAAATGCATAATCATATTTTTAACTATTCCATTAATTAAATAAATGAAACACAATTTTCATTTATTCTTTTTGAAAAATGGGTTATATTTTGTTTCCGAAACCATTATTATGTTTACTATCAATCTACCATAGTTTCCATTGTTTTATAAATATTAATATCTTATAATTAACAAACTCAATCTACAGTTTTAATTACCAAATCCAACTTTATTAACATTTTAAAATAACAATAATAATTTCTATAACTAAAATTAAAATTAAAGCATACTTCTCTATGAGTTGTATATTTTATCAACTCACATTTAATTTTTAATGAAGATTTAAAAAAAAAAGTATCTTGTAATTTTTATGAATAAATGTGATTGAAACTCGTAATGAATTAATTATACAGGTCACAAATGTGCAGTACACAATAATGTGACTACCGTTGGAATTGTACTCGTCTCGGCTCGGCTCCGCTCAACTGCTTCGATTTTACGAGAGGGCTATTGCAGTCATTTTACGTTCTATAGCTCGGCTCGGCTTGGCTTCTTCTTTTCTCCGAGAGGAGTATTACAGTACTTTCACGTTATGCTTCCTTTTCACCGAGAGGGCTATTACAGTACTTTTACGTTTTTGATATATAGTAATACGAATAACAAAAAAATGAAAAAATAAATAAGGGAAAGTCTGATGATAACGGTTGAATGCCGTTTCCTTTTAACAGTTGTCCTCGTTTTGTTTTGGTCTATACTATAAAAATTTACATGTGTCTTTTCAGAAAATTTGTTTTGTCATGTTTATTATAATAATACAAATATCAATAAATATGTATTTAATTTTACAAAAAAAAAATCTATAGAGATAAAGATTACCTCCCACATATTTCCTATAAATAGCAAACTGATTATTATATTAGCTAATATGCTAGATTTCTTTATGTATTAGTAGTTATTACCATTGAAATTGAAATATCAAATAATAAGATACTTATATTAACTGTTAATATTGTAATTATCATTTAACTTTTATTTATAAAAATAACATATTTTACACATGATTTTATTCATAATTTAAAAGAAAATAAACATCAAAAGTGGTTAATTTGAAAGAAACAAATATCTAGCACGATTAGGTCATAAACCATACAAATTAATCCAGCTGCAAAAGGACTAAACCGAAATTTAAAGTTGAACACGCTATGGTTTGAAAGAGAGTTTGAGATATTGATAAAATTGGGTCTGATAATTGAATGGGCCAAGAATGAAATACCTTATGTTTCCATTTTTCTCCTTTTTCTGAAGATTATAAAATATTAAAATCCCTAAAAAAGGTGCAAAGATAAACAAAAAAGTTGCTGTCAGAAGAGAGAAAACAAAAAAAGTTACAGACCTCATGAGTCGAAGGTATGATTATTTCTCGCTCTTTGAATCTACTTTGAAGTATCATCATAATTCCTCACTGAGAAATGCTATTACGTTTGATAAGCTTGGATGATTAGTATCATCTAATTTGTCGTATAACTTATTTTTCATTTAGATGAGATGAGATTTTATCCATTTATGGCATTAGGACATGCCTTTGTTGTCATTGTTGATTAGCAGAGCACTACCATTTGTTTTTTTGTTTGTGACATCCGCCACCACTTGCTTTCTCATAGTCGTATCGTGAGGAGGAATGACATTAGTGTTACTCAGACGTCGTTACGCGAATAATTGTTTCCTACTCGTACTTAATGCAGTTTTAAAACAACTTAGTGTTACTCAGACGTCGTAGTTGGTAAAAACTTGCGAGTTTTTGCATCTTGTTGATATATTATTATTCATTTATGTGTTAATAGATCCTATTATACTATATCGAACTCCAAATATCAGAAACAGACGTCTATGATTATGATTATACAAAGAACTAACAACTTTGTGATGAATTTTGCAGCGTAGTTTTGATCACCATTTACTGACATTGTAACAAAAATCTATGATCAAAAACAGATTTAATTGAGAATAATGACCATTTATGCATATGATAGAAAAAGGTTTCAATTGCAATTTACATAAAAAGATTGCGATTGAAATTATGTGGCTAGTGAAAAAAAATGCGTGTCTGATTGTTGTTCTGTATGACTATGTTTTAACTGTTTTGTCCAGATATTATAACAACATGGACAATGAAGATCAATGTGAAGTTTTAGAAAACTTCATTGAAGGAACAACAACTTATGTGGAACCCATATCTTCTCTCTTTAATGGAGACAGTGGAATCATTGCATTATCCCCACTCTGTGACCACTACAATGATCAGATGAGGATTGATTCTCTCACTATTTGTTCCGATGAAGAAATCATTGAGTCTTTGTATCAAAACCTTTTTAGTGTTGTTCTCTGCCTTCAAATAGAGGAGTCTGGTAATGGATCCAACACACCTCTGTCTGTGCATTGCCCTGGAGCACCAATGAAACTTACCAAATTATCGAGAAACATCGATCCAGGATTCCAAAAAAAACTCTTCTGACATTGCTTCTTTATTTGATTTCTTACATTGGAGTTAACTTTATAGTCTTGTTATCTTGCACAATATCTTGTGGTAATTGTGTATTATGTTCGGAAAAAAACTTTATAGTCTTGTTAACTTTATAGTCTGAAAGGTTTTTAACTAAGAAGGGAACTACATATATCTCTCTCTTCACACTCACTTGATCATGGAAACAAAAGCTTCATTTACAGAGACAAAGTACGAAGAGGATTTTGATGATGGCCCCAATTATCCTTTTACATTATGTTGTTCCATGTACTTTTTATCTGCTTCTGCCACACGGTTCTGGAATATTGTCCATTCGTTTCTGCATCTTTCTCTAACCTGAAAGCGGAGAAAACATACACACACTAAGGTTTTTCCAGAGAGTAGATACCACATGATTTCTACTAGTAAGTATACTTATATATTACCCCTTGCCATGGTGATTTCCCCTTCTCTGACTCACCCTGTTAAATTTCATATATGAGTTAAAGAGATATTTAGAGCTATAAGAGCAAAATCTCTTAATTTCTGGTGATAAAAAGCAAAATCACCTGACTTCCAAGGGAAGGAATCACTTGATGGATAATCCATTGTGAATCTACCACACCAATCTTCTCATGAGCAGGCTGCAAATTGAAGAGAATGCATAAAAGATGGGGATTTAACAAGGAGAGTTCGTGACATAAGGAAAGCTTCCAAAGGATTTACCCAAGAGGCAAAGGGCAATAACTAACCTCAACGCATCGTCTCAGAGCAAAATCGAGACCCCAGCCATGGACAAGATCATTCTGCACCAGAAATAAACGAGATTGTTTTAAAGCCCCAACTGATAGCCTGAAAGACTAGATTGATGGTCCTTTTGATTACTTGATCATAAACCAAAGTAGATTAATTTATGCCACAGTTTCTAGTCATCTGAATACGATATATGATCATCAAATCTCCTGACATTAAAATAAAAGGGTAAAAGGCTGACCAAAGATGTTTTAGTTAAACAAAAACCTGAATCATATGCCATACACATCGCCATGCTTCTCTAGAAAATACCGGTGCCATAATCTCAACAAACCTGCAGGTGGGGTAAAACCCATTACCGAAAATGATTAAGCACTCTTCAGTGAGCTAGGCAAGAGAGAGAGTGTACAGAGTCTTACGCAGCACATGGAGGTAAATGTGGATCACTGCACCATCCTGGTTTTTCTTGAGTTTCTCTGTTAACCACTCGAAAACCTTAGGGACAGATTTGAACTCAAAAAGAAAGGTAAACGAGAGAGAGAGAGCTCCTACTTATGGACATCTCGGTCACCTCTCCTCTTTGTCATTTCCCATGTAAGTCCGTTGTTTGGCTCTAAGCCTGGTTGAGAAATCTCCAAACCATGCTTCTTAACTAACTCAATGTACCTGAAAAGTAACAATACAAAATGTAAAGATTGTCATTGATCTGTAACTACGATTCCAGACAAGTAATTCACCTTTCTGCATTGAAATGCTCGACTCCAAGATCTTCATCCCATATAAATATATACTCATAAGCTGAGACAACATCAGGATGCAAAAATCTCTTTGCATACCACCTGACAAAAGATGAAGAGTAACAAGCTGAGGATTTTATGAAACAAATTTTCATGCCTGTTTGAATAATGGAGTATATTGTGCTGACCTCCATCAGATTTCTTACCATTTTGTTTGCTTTCTTGCACTGATATGTATTGCGTTTTTTGACCACTCAAACTGGTCCCACTCAGTCGTCCGGCCATCATAGTGGAATAGCAAAATTTGGAAATCTTCAGAAAACTGAAGATGAACCCACAAATCTTAGTGTTATTAGTATCCAAACAAAGAACCGTATAATACTGAAAACATGAGGGAGGAAATTGAGCAATTGCAGAACCTTCTTAACAGCAGCATTAATATTGTTCCTCTGCTCAAACCCAACTGTAAAAGTTACGAGATATTTTGGTTTCTTCTTCAAGTCCTGCAGAGGTTATGCTTTCTTTTTTTTATAAATCTCCAAGCAATATATTGTTAGACTAAGCCAATTGTACAAGTTTCCATGACACTTGGTAAATCAATAAGATCACAGAACTTACTTCACTGGGTTCACCCCATAATCTGCGCATGTAAAAATCAGTTTCTGCCACAATAATTCCTGGAGGGAGTAGTTCTGCACCATGCGGATTGGTTGGAACATATATCTGGAAACACAGAAACAGAAATGATACACTTGATTAGCATGAAAAACAAAAGAAGTGGACTGCCTCATGAAATGTATACTTTATCTTCAATCTAGCATGTTGAGTTAGCATTGAAATTACAGAGATGCTTCAGGAGATATACCTTAGGAAACTCTCTTGAACCAAAATCTTCAGGCGATCTGCCACCAGAAAATAATTTCCCATCTGACATGGCTACATCAAGAGATGATATAAGGCCTGAGGGTAAGTTAATCTGCAGAATACAAAATATATCAACAGGTGAAAAGAGAGATAAAAGGAAGATATACCTATGAATCCCCACCTCATATACCTTTCTAAAGGAAACTGATGGTAATGTGATACCGATAAAAAACCCAAACACCATTCCCACGATCGTCGTTATGATAAGCTTTGCATTTTCATTTGTTCTTCTGGGAGCACCGCTGCAAAAGATTAACAATACGTAAATTTCAAACTGAAAGCAATTCAGAACTCGTTTGTTGCATCCAGCCGCAAGGAAAAAAAATACCTCCGGTGCATGGTCCCCATCGGATTGCAAAATCTTCAAATCTACTAGAAAAAAACAAAAATTCAATCTTTTACAGAAGACTTGAAGGACACAAGAAACTGTTCAAGTCCTGAAGAAATGTTGTTTCTTTGATCACTAAACCATCCTGGGAAAAATCTGGAATCCATAACATTTTTTCATAGACCTAATTGATGTGGGAAAGCATAACCGTCCAATTTCTTAAATTAAATATCATTTTAAATAGCTGATAATTCACCAGTCACAGTAGCAAACATGAAACAACACAAAGTTCAAACAAAATGATTGCAGATAAGAAAAAAAAATGTCGGTGTGTATAATCGACATGTATGATCCTTACTAGAGATTCAAAATTCTTAAACAAGGCTAGGCTGGATCAAAATCTAAAAACCCAATACACAGACGATATCGAAATCCGGTACCAAAGAGATAAATCAATCCCAAAGTAATAAAAATCGCGAAAAAATCAAGATATTAAAGGAAAATGCGATACAACTTACGGAGATTTGACAGGATCAGACTCTGATAGATTAGGGTTTTCGAGTCGGTTCTCTGATGCAACGTTGTGAGAGATTCAGTTAGTGAAGCACTGAGGAGAAGTCGAGCCGATTGATTGTTTGTTTTTCTCAGGTGAATTAATTTCGATTTTTTTTGGAAGAGCCACGCTTTTTTTATTTTTCTCAAAACCTTCACCTAAATCTGTGCATACGTGGCTTCTTTTCTTTTGATTTCTTTTTTGTCTGTTAGGGTGAATTCGGATCCTTAACTAAAGAATGTTTTTTTTTATAAACCGAAAAGAGTTTTCCTAGTTTTTAAAATCAAGATGTATTCCATCTTATATTTTAAATAATTTGAGTTTTAATGAGTTTTTGGATGATTTTGGGTGAGTTTAAGGAAATATTATGATTTGTATTTTTTTTTTTAAATGAAATCCTCTTAACCACCTTAAAATCATTAAAATTTATTAAGAACTAATAGGGAAGTTGTTATGATTTGTATATGAGACTTTGTTATTTTAATACAAATTATTTCAAATGCTTGATTAAATACACCGCTAATATTGTTGTTAGGCAGGATTCGGCTTTAAAATATGATAAGAAAACTTAAATTTGTAACTAAGATAATAAGTCACGAATCCAGGAGACAAAACAAGTTGAGCAACCAAACTTGAACGGATAACCAATACCATATTGCTGCTTAAGAAAAAAAACCTTTAAAAACAATGTCCCTGGTTCAGGGCTTGACCAACTCAATTTCTCTAATCACACTCAGGCTGAACCGAATTAGGGGTTCCGAGCATTCCT
This sequence comes from Kernera saxatilis, assembly GCA_900406395.1. Classification (NCBI taxonomy): domain Eukaryota; kingdom Viridiplantae; phylum Streptophyta; class Magnoliopsida; order Brassicales; family Brassicaceae; genus Kernera; species Kernera saxatilis. The sequence goes on along the minus strand of OVAY01000271.1, from coordinate 15,662 downwards.
AGAGCGACTCACCATACGAGCCATTGCACCCGTCTGAAAACAACCAGCCCCCGCGAAACCACCACCCCGTCCACGAGCCGTTGCTCTTTGAGACGAAAGAGAGCACACGGTCGAATAGAAGTAAGCTCTCCCTGATCCTTGGTACATCCTCTGGCTCGTCATCCTTTCTTGCAAAGTAGTCAACTCCCCCGACAGTAATTGACAAAGCTCATCACTCGACCGAGCAGACGCTGTCTCTGATAGTTCTCTCTCACGGTTCCTAAGAATCTCTACTGCCGCGCTCAGGTCACCCCCATCGGCTAAAACCCTAGCCTCTGACATAGCTTGTGCAACAAGGAACCTATTTCGTTCCCTGTCCACCTCTATGGACACCACTTCTTCTCCTGTTAGCTCCATTGGCCTTTCGATACTTAGTTCTCCAGATTCCACCCGGACTATCTCTTTCGTAACAGCATCTTTGTAGACGCATCTAACCTTCAGCAACGACATGGATTCAGATTCAGGAGACCCATTGTTGCAGCACGGGATTTCAAGAATCACGAGGAAATCCCTTCCTTCTTCTGCGTACATGTCCCCGACATCGATTGTGGCGCTTCTTGCATCAGATGCTATGCGGCTTCTGTAGCTTCCTGCTTTAATGGAGGATATTTTCAGGCCTGCTCATGAACGCATTCGATTTGAACAACTTGTTCAAGAATCACAACGCTGAGAAGCCCTCCAATGCATTGCGCAAAAGCATCCTGAATCACAGACTCAGTTTCGATGAACGAGAACGTGCCACTAGAGACTTGTGAAATTGCGTTCAGCAGCTCAGCATCGTGATCTGAGCCAAACCCGAAGGTATGAATTGGAATCCGGCAAGAACTCGGAAGCAAAGGCTCGTAATCTGTTCTGAGACGGACCCCAGAACGAGCAAGAGTAAAGTTGTCCTGCCCATCTGACAAAAGCATCATCCCTGAAACCGGGTTCTTCCACCGTCTATCTTCAATCACTCTTGCACCAATCTTCAACCCCTCTGCAATGTTTGTCCCGCCGTCAGCAACCAAGGAGTTGACAGCCTGCATCGCCGCTTGCTTGCCCGTCTCAGACATAAGCCTGAGAGGGAATAGCCGGCGAGCCGTGGAGGAGAAGGCAATCACAGAGAGCCTATCGGTCTCACCAAGATTCTGAATCACAAAACACATTGCCGTTTTCATAAGCTTCAATTTGACTCCTTCCATGCTACCACTCACATCAAGAACCGTAATGAGATCCAAAGGAGCACGGGTGTGCCTAGCATCATCACTCACACCCTCTGCCTTAAGATGAACAAGTGCAGCAAAATCACTACGACTGACCGCTTTGGCCAGTCCAGAGACTTCCGGGAACAGTTTAATCTCGAGGGTTTGACGATCTGAACGATGATCATCACTCTGGATTTGGGTCTCTCCGTGAGGTAAAGACTCATCATCTTCAAAACCCCTTTGAGCCGGAGAGGTAGGGACAGGGACAGGGTCATCAACACACAAAGGAACTTGTTTCCATTGAGTTCTACATAAAGGGCAAATTCGGTTTCCGTGTTTGACGTTGGAGGTTATACAATCGAAATGGAAGGAGTGAGAACACTCTGCAGTAAATAAGGCCTTCCCATCTTCCTTTCTAATCTCATCCAAGCAAATCGCGCACGTGCTCTGCAATTTTCAGAGAAAACAATCATTATCACACAATCTTTGAATCTTAAACCTAATCCCTAACCCTAATAGGGGAATAGCAAAACCAGAGTATTGACTAGTTATAACCCATTCGATGATAAAATTGTATCAGTTTCGCATCGCCCACATAAGAAAAATAAGGATTGGATCTTTGAATTATAGAGATATATATTAGAGAGGGGTGAGAGATGAGAACCTTAGAGGAAGAGGAAGGAGTAGACGGAGGGGGAGGAGAAGAAGCCTTGGCTCGGGTCTTGTTTAGCTTTCTGCGTTTCGCTTTCCGAGTTTCCTTCTCCATTTTTTCGCTTTCCGAGTTCATCTCTGTCAAGAAACCTAGGACGACTAAAAAAGTTTTCTTCTTCTAGTGCTTTTAGGTTAATTGACCACTATATATATACACAACCAGGGCCGATCGTGTGTGCCGTAGGTGTTTTTTGCACGGGTCCATGGCCCAAATTAAAAAAAATTTACACTGAATCGAAGATCCAAAATTAATATTAAAAATTTTATACTGAATCGAGCCCAAAATTTTCTAATATTACACCGGATCTCTCCAACAGTTGAGCCGACCTGTACACAACATATAAGACCTAGCTAACAGATAGATACCAATTCATATATAATTAATGATATAATGGAAATATAAGGGATATGTGAATATCCCGTAATATTCGTAGAGATTTGGATGGAAAAGAAGGAGAAAGTTGATCACAATATCGAAGAAGAAGGCAGTTACCAAAAAACAAGAAAAACAAATTAATCGAACCGAATTTACCCTAATGAAACAAAAAGATGATGAGAAAACCCTAAGGTTTTAGAGGTTTACAGTGGCCTCCAGAATTCGAAACCGGTTGGGAGCCTTCGATTTTCGAACATGATTTTCTACTTGTTTTTCTAATATGTATATTACAATATTATTATTGACATCACATTAACTCGCATTGAATTTTCATTTGAAAACATATCAACATATTGCTGCATAAGAAGAACCAGTACAAACCATGTCCCCGGTTCAGACTGAACCAACTCACTTTCTCTCTCAAAAATAAAACCAAACCAGCAATCAGAAAACCCATGTTATTATTATTCTTTCTATCAAATTCAGCTTTGGTCTCCACGAGCAGGGGACGGTTTAGGGCTTTCGAGCCCCAGTTGCTGAGACCGTGTCACCATACGAGCCATTGGAGACGTCTGATAAGCCTGCACCGGGCTAAAACCCTGGGTCGAGTCTCCACGAGCCGTTGCTCTTTGAGCAGAATGCGAACTCATGCTCGAGAAGGCATAAGCTCGTCCTGATCTTTGGTACATCCTCCGGCTCGTCATCCTTTCTTGCAACGCACTCAATTCTGAGGACAGTGATTGACAAAGCCTATCACTGGACCGGGCAGACGCTGTCTCCAACAATTCTCTCTCACGGTTTCTGAGAAGCCCAACTGCCGCGCTCAGGTCACCTCCGTCCGCTAAAACCCTAGCCTCCGACATAGCTTGTGAAACAAGGAACCTATTTAGTTGCCTGTCAACCTCTATGGACACCACTTCTTCTCCCGTTAGCTCCTTTGGCCTTTGAATGCTTAGTTCTCCTGATTCCACACGGACTATCTCTCTCCTCACAGGATCTTTGTAGACGCATCGGACCTTCAGCAACGACATGGACTCGGGTTCAGCAGACCCATTGTTGCAGCACGGAATTTCAAGAATCACGAGGAAGTCCCTTTCTTCTTCTGCGTACATGTCCCCGACATCGATCGTGGCGGATCTTGCATCAGATGATATTCGGTTCCTGTAGCTTCCTGCTTTTATGGAGGATATTTTCAGGCCCTGCTCATGAATGCATTCGATTTCAACAACTTGTTCAAGAATCACAACGCTGAGAAGCCCTCCAATGCATTGCGCAAAAGCATCCTGAATCACAGTCTCTGTTTCGATGAACGAGAACGTTCCACTAGAGACTTGTGAAATTGTGTGCATCAGCTCAGCATCGTGATCTGAGCCAAACCCAAATGTATGTATTGGAATCCGGCTAGAACTAGGAAGCAAAGACTCGTAATCTGTTCTCAGACGGACCCCAGCATGAGCAAGAGTAAAGTTGTCCTGCCCATCCGACAAAAGCATCATCCCTGAAACTGGGTTCTTCCATCGCCTATCCTCAATCACTCTAGCACCAATCCTCAGCCCCTCTGCAATGTTTGTCCCGCCGCCAGCAACCAAGGAGTTAACAGCCTGGATCGCCACTTGCTTGCCCGTCTCAGACATCAGTCTAAGAGGGAATAGCCGGCGAGCTGTGGAGGAGAAGGCAATCACAGAAAGCCTATCCGTCTCACCAAGATTCTGAATCACAAAACCCATGGCGTTTTTCAAAAGCTCCATTTTCATTCCTTCCATGCTACCACTCACATCAAGAACCGTAATGAGATCCAAAGGAGCACGAGTGGGCCTTTCATCACTCACACCCTCCGCCTTAAGATGAACCAGAACAGCAAAATCACCACGAGTGACCGGTTTTGCCACTGCAGAGACTTGTGGGAACAGATTAATTTCGAGGGCTTGACGATGAGCAACACCTGAAGGACCATCAACACCCTGGATTTGGGTCTCTCCGTGAGGTAAAGACTCATCATCTTCGAAACCCCGTTGAGCCGGAAAGGTAGGGACAGGGTCATCAACACACAAAGGGATTTGTTTCCATTGAGTTCTACATAAAGGGCAAATTCGGTTTCCGTGTTTGACGTTGGAGGTTATACAATCAAAATGGAAGGAGTGAGAACACTCGGCAGTAAATATCGCCTTCCCGTCTTCCTTTCTAATCTCATCCAAGCAAATCGCGCATCTACTCTGCAATTTGTAAAGAAACCAATCTCTATCACACAATCTTTAACCAAAAAACAACGATTATATCTTAAACCTAACCCTAATTGGGACGATCGATGGATAAACACTAGGTGAAACCCAAAAATTTCATCAAATTCGTTAAATTCGCATCACCCACATAAGAAGAACCTTCGTATTTAAACAGATACAGAGATCAGGGGGTAAGAGAGAGCAGAGAACCTTAGAGAAACGGAAGCGGCCTGAAGAGGAAGAAGTAGACCGAGGGTGAGGAGAAGAAGAAGAATCGGGTCGGGTCGCGTCAACGGATGATCTTGAGGCATCGGTGGAAGAAGCAAATGAAGGGTCTAGGGTTTTGGGAAGATTGAGACCTTCGTCCGATTTCGCTTCTCGCAAGTTGTTTGGGTTCTCCATATTTTTTGGGGGAAAAAGAAAAGTAGAGGGAATTTGAACGGAGAAGAAGGAGAAAGTTAAACACAAGATCAAAAGAAACTAGAAGAAGAAGAAGAAGAAGATGATGAAGAAGCGGTTATCGAAGCAAAAGCGAACTGTTCAATTCAAAGATATTAATATACGTCAACTGTCTATTTATCTTTCTTTTTTTTTACCTTCTTTTCTTTTACGACTTTTATTTAATTTTTTTTGTTCTTTTTTTTTCTTATGAATGGGACGCAACAATGGCTACAAAGCTTTGACAAGTATTGAAGTATCCTAAAGTCTAAAGATGTGCCTCTTTTTTTTATCCTTATAAGCACAAGCAGTGCATTTCNTTTTTCCCTTTTTTTTTTTTTTTTTTTTTTATTTCCTTTTTTTCGGTGGGGAAGTACAATATACTGTTTGTGCTAAAGGAAAATATATTTATCCAGTGCAAAAAAAAAAGATTATTTATCCTTGACCCGTGTTTTCTCTGAAAACATCCATCAAAAATAATAATTACACGGCAGTAGAACTTGGGACATTTCAAGAAGACCGTAGCCAACCGAGTCGGTCACTGACTCACAGGATCTGATTAATCCCAACTACAAAGTCACATCTAAAGCTTACTCGGTCGACACTTAAAGGGGGCCTTACTTATGTATATTAGATTACATAACTATTATCCATTACTATACAGTAAACATCAGATTAGATCACTCGTCGTCTGAAAGGCAGACCACATCATTGCTTCCCTGCAATCCACTGCCCAAGTTCTGTTGCTGCTGCTGAATTAACACAGTTGAATATGTTAAAGCTTGGGGAAGAGGCAACGAGGGTGGAGTAGTTGTGGGGATGGGAATTGAAGAGGATGATCTATATGGGATTAGACGCAGTCTTGCATTGACAGCTCGATTAGTTGCCGGAGAAGCTGATAAAGATGGAGCTGTGTTGGAGATGAGAGGCTGTCTTGGCTGAGGCATTGGGCAGTGCGTGGAATTCAGAGGAAGGCCTGGCGGGCGAGGGACTGAAGAAGGAAAAGAAGATGCCTGAAGCTGCAGAGGAGCCGGAGTCGGAGCAGGAGTAGTATAATTCCTCAGTGCGTTCACTTGTGCTGCTCTCTGTGCTAGCTGCTGGATTCTACCTGGAGAAAAAGTGTTATTATGACTTCATCGCCTTATATCTAAAAACCAATTTTCTCTAGTATTCGGACACTTACCCCTTGGAGCTGCTGAGGGATGAGATGCGTTCCTGTTTGTACATTTACACAAGAACGCATTCGCCAACAGTTTGTTCATTATAATAAGATTCTTGTTCGTCTCGATCTTCGTCGTTCTGCCGTTATGCTCGGCTTCTACCTCATGAAACTTACTTTGATACTCTGCTTGTACTTCAGCCATCTTCCTCTCGAGTTCAGCTTTCAAGATTGATTTCTGCTCACAAACAATTGATAGTCAATGAACGGTGAGAACAAAAAAAACAAAACAAGAGTTAACCGGGTTTTGAGGACAACTAACTTTTTCTTCATAGGTCTTCTTTGAGTTCTCTGATTCTCTCCGCAGCTTCTCCAGTTCATGCTGAAATGGGTCACTGAACACAGGGAAAGGTATTTGAGGAACAAGTTGAATGGCACTCTGTCCCGTACCATTGTTAAAAAGTGATGGCACAGGAGCTGTTACACCTGCTGAAGGCTCCACACCACCTTCATGGACAAGCTGTGTAACGTTATCTGTGCCAAAAGCATATCAGATTGTCAGCTATTTGGCAAACACCTACGTTATACTTAAATGCACAAGGGCAGTTACTGACTTGCAAAGGTCGATTGTTCTACTTGGGGACCAGGTTCTGCTATTTCCATTTCACATGCATCTGATCCAGTTGCGTGAGGCTCAACCACTGTTGTGTTGTTTAGGCCCTCAATGTTAACTGCTGCATCAGGATGATTTCCAGGCGAAGAAAATGGCAGAGGAGATGCATCCTGAGCACCCTGTCCAGAAATATCAAATTCACAAGCAAAAACTACATCTGATCACTACCCACTGTCTGCTTTGTTTCTCACAGTAAATTGACAACGAACTTTAAACCAACAAAAGAGAAAGTCTTTAATCAGAGGCAGGTACCTGATCTGATACAGGAGAACCACTAGTTTCTACTGCATCTGACCTAGCTGAGTGAAGCTGAGGCACTGTTGTAATATTTTGGCCCTCAGTGTTTGCTGCTAGGTCAGTCTGCGTTCCAACCAATGGAGATGGCAGAGAGCATGCATCCTGAGCACCCATTATTTCCTGCAGGAAATCCAGAACGAGCATAAAAAAGTTGTAAAACTTTTTAACAACAAGTGAGAAAGTCGTTTGTTGAGATAATAAGTACCTGATCTGATATTGCGGAAGCACCATTCTCTACTGCACCTGGACCAGCTATGTGGGGCTCAGCTGATGTGTTCATATTTTGGCCCTCAATGTTTGCTGCTGAGTCAGCCCGATTTCCAGCTGGTGAAGATGGTAAAGGACATGCAACTTGATCACCCTGCCCAGAGAGTCAATTTAAAACAAAAACGAGACCTGATCAGTACCACACTTCCCTGCTCTTTTTATGGGAAACTCGGAATGAACAACATTACACCGATCGAACAGCAAAAGATAAGAGTCTTCAATAGGGACCTGCTCTAATGCAGCAAAACCACCAGTCTCTACTGTTTCTGATCCAGCTGGCTGAGGCTCAATCGCTGCTTCAATGTTTAGGCCCTGGAAGTTTGCTGCTGGGTCAGGTTGCTTTCCACCCGGTGAAGAGGGCATAGGCGATCCAGCTGGCTGAGGCTCAACTGCTGCTTCAATACTTTTGCCCTGAATGTTTGCTGCTGTGTCAGGTTGCTTTCCACCCGGTGAAGAAGGCACAAGAGATCCAGCTGGCTGAGGCTCAACTGCTGCTTCTATACTTTTGCCCTGAATGTTTGCTGCTGTGTCAGGTTGCTTTCCAACCGGTGAAGAAGGCACAAGAGATCCAGCTGGCTGAGGCTCAATTGCTAATTCAATGTTTTGGCCCTGGAAGTTTACTGCTGGGTCAGGTTGCTTTCCACCCGGTGAAGAAGGCATATGAGATCCAGCTGGCTGACGCTCAATTGCTGCTTCAATATTTTTGCCCTGAATGTTTGCTGCTGTGTCAGATTGCTTTCCACCCGGTGAAGAAGACATAGGAGATCCAGCTGGCTGACGCTCAATTGCTGATTCAATGTTTTGGCCCTGGAAGTTTGCTGCTGAGTCAGGTTGCTTTCCACTCGGTGAAGAAGGCATAGGACATATATCTTGACCATCCTGCCCAGAAAATTCAATTTAATAAGCAAAAACGGCATCTGATCAGTCCTGCTGTTTTTGCAGGAAAACAAGAATGTGCATTATAAAGATTAAATGAACAAAGGATCAAGTATTCTACAGGGTCAGTAAGTACCTGATCAGATTCAGCAGAACCCCTAGTCTCTACCACAGATGCAGGGCGTGGCATAGGCAACGACAACTCATCAGGAATATCCTTGTGAAGAGAACAAGCTTCCTCATTCTGCTGGTCCAAAATGTTATCAGCACGAGAACCCGCATGACTTGTTCTATTATTTTCTTTTGAAACCAAAGCCTCCTCTCTATTCAAAGAAAACTCGAGAGAGGTAGGATTTGCAAATGACTGAGATATCTCTGGCACCCTTGAGGGAACATCTTCATCTGGTGTCGCTGATGTCACTCTGTCAACAATCTGGTACTCTGACAACTGCACGTTCAAGGCCGCAAATTCCTCTTGACAGCCAACAGGAATCAAAATTTCAGGCGCAGTAATAGAAGCGCGTTCATTGGACTGGCTCTTTGTAGCCACATTGTCTGTAGGATGTTCACGAGACAACGTTGAGACATCCATCGCCTTGTCATTTCTTGAAGCCACCATCTCATGAACTTGTTGAGTGCTGCTACCCGACATGGTTTTTAATGTGTTTTCTGCTTCTGGAACTTGATTTCCCTTGGAAACCATGCAATTTGTCTCAGTGTAAGTAGCTTCACCACTGGCATCATTGCAAGTTTGTACATCAGGAGCAGTTTTGGAAGTGTTTGATGAGCATATTTTGTTGCCACTATGACTGGGAGCACAATTTATTAATTCAGCTTGTGCCCAGCTCTCTATCCGACTAATCCAACAGGCTTCATCCTCAGCCAACTTCTTCTTTGCAGCCTCGTGCATTTGCTCTAGACTTTTAAGGCATTCATCCATCTCACTTTTGAGTTCATCAAACTTTCTTTCATAATTACTGTCCAGCTGTTTGAGAGATTCCAGTAAGGTCTGAGAACTAATCCCTGAACAGGTAACACGAATAAATGATGCTTCCACCTTTTTACAAGTTTCAAGTTTCTGCTTCTTGTTTGCATTCATATTCACCAGCTCCACCTTTTTTTCCTCGTGAATTTGTACAAGCTTTTGCAGTTTCTTATTGCATATCCTTTTGATCTCGCTAATAGTCTTTTCGATATCTTTTGTTACTGAGCTATAGTGGCTACATGTCTTCTCAGTCATGCATTCTTCACCGTCGGAGCTACGCATCGATTTCCTAATATTCTTTTCCTGACGCATTGTAGCCCCTGAGAGACTTTCATTCACTTGTTTTGTACTAACCATTGATTGTTTAGAATTACTACCACAGCAATCCAACTGCAAACCTTGTGTGCGCGCCAGGAATAGACTCTTCATGCAGCACAAAAAAGAATATAGATAATCTACCTCTTCTCTAGAGCAACTGAAAGCCAATTCTGATTTTGCGCGGCCCAGAGATTCTTCGAAGCTAATTTTTTGCTTTACGAACGAGGCTGCAATCCAACTCTGAAAGTGCATTATTAAGAACGTATTCAGTATGTGAACTACTCATAAGTTATGCAACGATCAAAGGCCTTATTTTGTGGCCTATAAAGGATGGGTTTTATTAGACATCAGTAGCTAGCATAATTCGAGCAACTAATGGAAATTTATATCCTATGATTGGAAAGTTAAAACTTGTAATGCATTCACACAAAGGCAGTGATGCCACATAATGATAATATTAAAAAAATAAGGCAGATGATGAAGGGAACAATGCATAAACTATTGAAGGGAATGCTGTCATACCAAGGCTATCTGGAAGGCCTGCAACGTGGTGGCTGGCTCTTCGCAGACACGGTGGTTTTCAATAACATATTCAAGAACTGTTTCAACCATGCTTGTCGAATCTTCCTGAAAACAAAATGATATGTCAACCAACTACACATTGCAGATATACCTATTAGTGCAATTTTGATGCACCGAGACAATCACAGAAGTATTCAGTATGGACACAGCAGTGGAAACATCTATTAGCCAATATGTGAATATATAAGTCTCCCTAAAATAGCAGGTACTGTACAAAACTACTAGCATCAGTCAGTATATCGGTTTCTATACCAACAGCAAACAGATAAACTTTTTGACATACAATACGCAGGGCTGTACCATGCCTTTGATCTGCAGGTACAGAGGCCTAAGGTTAAATATTTCAATATCTCCCATGAATGGATCATGCAAAGGAGACAAAGTCTTTCTTTGCTTCAGCAAACAATGAAGGACATGAGGCACATAGCTACCTACTGTTTTGTGCAGCAGTTCCTCCATTTTAACAGAGGATTCGTAACAAAGCCAGATATAAGAACTAGCTTTGACGGAAGCAATATAGTGGAACATTAAAAAATTCCATTTGGCTGTAACATGAAATGAGGTAACAATTCCAGTTACAATCTCCATATGCAAAAGCTAAAGATAAGTTGCGCAGGTGAAAAAAGCCACTTACTGAAAGATGCAAAACTTGGCAAAGTTTTGCCATCTCCGGCTTTAAAGCAGCATGGAGACTCCTCTGTGATTCGTGCGGAATTTGACTCCAATCAATGCCAGCTAACATATCCTCTGGGATTCCAGACATATGACCGCCCATAGAATACAAGCCAAAAGCATCATTTCCATTCAATGTATCATTAGTACCAGAAGCAGATCTACGTGATGACTCGAGTGTTGTGTCTTTTGGTGACTCCAACTCCCCTGTAGGAAAGATAGTCAGCAAAGTAATTGCAAATTCAATGAACCCTAGAGGCATAGAAGCAGGAAGTGAACTATTTTACCCATGTGATCCTTCCCAGAGGCTTTTCTTTCATCGTTATCTACAGTGACATCGTCGGAAGCATTCTTTCGCTTCTTTATATTTCCGCCATTGCCAATATTGGCAGTCTCTTCAGAGCCCTGAAGATACCGTACTCTTTTTCGAATCCTTTGAGGAGTATCTGAACAGTATTTCCACATAGGATTCTTTCCCCCCAACAGCTTTGTCCAAAATATATTTGGACTATCTTCATCTGAAAACTTGACATGTTCTTCACCAAATAGAGTAGAATCAGTGCTGTACGTTCCCTGAGCATGCTTGGCTTCCAAAAGTAGACACAGCTTGCCTTCATTTTCTTCTCCAACTTTGGAAGAAAGTATGGACGAGAATTCATGAATCACGACGTCGTTAATAGATTGTTCAAATGGAACTCCAGAATCTGGGGTTTCACTGCCATGAAAGTGATCCAGCTTATCAAATAAATATGAAGCTCCCCACATGAGCAGTGCATGTGTGAGAGAACGGGTTAAGTTCTCTAGAGGCTTATTTTGCCGCTTATTTTGCCTAGCCAGAATCAGGGCTTTTTCTTCAACTGTACATACTGAGTACAACCGGAATATTTTAGTTCTTTCAGAATATGACTCAATCTTTATCTTCTCTAAGAGCTTAACATCATGCGATGGATTCAAGCTGCTTCCAAAAAGAATAAAAGCCTCAGCCCGCAAGAGTTTAATGCTTTGACTGCAGGCACGTGTTTCCAACAGCAGAACAAAACATTGACTCTCTTTGTTGAAATTGTTTATAGCGTTCTTCTTTGAGTGACAGACCCCATGCTCATAAGAATTTTGACCAAATCTTTGAGACACAAAATCTTCGAGAATATTAGCAAGCAGAAGTCCCTCAGGGCTTTGTGTTGCCTGTTGAACAAAAAAAACAGTAATTCAAACGTACATGAGGCACAGATATTGACAAAGAAAAGAAGAAGAGAAAAGACATTTTAGTTCAGCATATCACATACTGCCAGATGATTACTGAAGGCTACTTTACAATTCATCATCACATAAAAAAACATACTTCACCCCACTCAAATTTCAACACAAAACAGAATTCCATCGTTTACTTCTTTTCATATATATATTAAAAATGCTGTACGTAACATATTTATGACAAACAGAGAGCTATCCTCATTCATAAGTAATGGAAATGCACCTGGTACAAGACAACTGCTTTTAAACCGTTTGTTTTTATCTGAGTGAGCATTGCATCAAGTAGGTGAAGTTTCCCGCTTGCTTTGACTTCTACATCCAGGATTTCATGCAACTCCAGATTCTTGGTGAGCAGTTGTTTCAAAGATGCATCCAAAACATATGGGTGGTCACAGGTCTGTCAACAAATTTGCAAACACACGAAGAAGGTATTCAATATCTCCACACACTAACATGCAGAAAGAGGCGTTGAGAAAATGTGATGCTGACGAACAGTAGTCAGATATCTAAGCAAATCGTAAACTGTCTTATTTGCACTTCAAGTTCTCTGTGTTACGTAAAAGCATAAACAAATAGACCAAAACCTTTCCCCTAAAGGCATAACACCTATGTGACAACCTCTAAGGAGCATGGAACACATAATACTTTTTTGGTGGCGCAATGCAGTGAACACCTTATCTGTTTATATACTGCTTTCTTTTATCTTATTGCCATTGTTAACTGGGGATTTAACGCATATGCGCATTGAAGAATAAAATTTGTTATCAAATAAACTTACTTTCCTTACAGAAGTGAGAGTTTCTTCGAGAGCTCCAACAAGATCATTTTTCGACAGCGAAGAAAGAGATAAAGACTTGGAGAAAAGAGTCCGACAGTATTGCTCCAGCTGTACATCTGAAAGCTGCACTGGAACCCAATATTCTGGGTACATCGATGACAATTTGGGATCATATGATTTATCTTGTTGCATATTTTTCCAGTTCTCCCCATAGTCTTTGCTTGTAGCGGGTCCAGATTCCTTCATAGCCTAATGCAATGCAGAATACAATTTGCAATTTACAAGTAAAAGGATAAATAAATTTAACCTGTTTAACGGGTGTCAAAAGTAAAGCAATCAGAAACCAACCTGTGCCACGTGAACAGATTCTTGAACTGGCTGGGCAATGCAGGAGTAACCACTCGGATTTTCAAAATCATCGTTGACCCTTCAAAATTTTTGTACAACTAAAATTACAATCTAGAACATATATTATTAAAAAAAATTAACCTCAAAATCAAACCATATGTTCGACATTCATCTATAGAAAGCAATTGCCAGAATGTTTTAAAAGACAGACAACGGTCACGAATTCTTACTTTTGCCGTTTCTCACATGTGCTGCACCTTTCAGGTTGATTATTATTTTTGCAACCGGATGGAGATGGAATGATCCCATCAGAACTCATAACACGATCATCTGCTTTTGCAGCTATAGCACATCCATCGAGCACAATTCCTGCAGTGTCCCTTTTTCTTTTCAAAGGCAAATCTACGTCGGTTTCTAAGCTAGTTTTACTGACAAGAAGCTTTTGTGTTGAAGTCTCAGATGGTGAACCTATAGCACTGTAATCCCCAGTTTCAACTATGGGGGATGCATCAAGCACCATCTTTTCTGTGTCCCTAATTACAGGAAAACCAGTGCCCTTCTCTAAACTAGTTTCGCCAACTAGCAGCCTTTTTGATTCTGAATTTGCAAGTGGTGAACTGCTATCGTCTCTAGCATCATCATTTCCTGCAGGTACGCGGCGAGAACAACCAACCACTACTAGTTCCTCGTCATTTGAAGAAGCATTAACTTCCTTCTTGAGAAGCCCTCTAAACAATGCCCTGTAACTTCGGCCTGTCATTTTAGGCTCCTGTTTCTTGATCTTATTTGTCGACTCTTCCATATTATTTATCATTTTATCCTTGCTCTCCTCGATATCCGATGAAGTGTCTGCATTCCTGCCAGACTTATCTGATCCTTTGGAATTCTCCGAGGATACATTCTTTCCCTTATCGGACCTTCGCAAAGGACCTGCTGTGTTTTTCTTCTCCATTCTACCAGACTTTTTTGTGACTGAAGCAGGTGAGGGAGCCAGTCTCTCTGACTTTCTGGTACCAGAAGTTGGAGCTATTAGCTTTGTAGACGATGTTCCCCGGTTTGACCTCCTCAAACCAGGGGTTTGTTCTGTTGAGGCAGAAGCTAGAGATCTGGTACAAATGGTCCTTCCCGTTGAACCATTCTTTTCATCTTTTTTCATCTTCTCTGAAATCACACTTAACAGAAAAGAGAAAAAGACAATTGAAGGCCAAATTATGATCACCGAGGAAGACTATCAGACCAAAGTCTACAAATCCGGCGACAAAATGTTCTGATCAAACTTGTTATTTGGCACTAGATGAATGTGTTACATCTAGAGGCGCCTAAAATCCCTCCCGAAAAGTAGATGCGAGTCTCTAAAAAACCCTAAGCCGTTCGCTGGAGACCAGAAACCCTCAATTTACCGATCAATATCCCACCGAAAAAAAAACCTAGAAGAAGGAACGAAGCGTACCTGCACGAGAGAGGGATGAGCAGAATCTATCGCTTCACGAACTTCGAGGTAAAGAAACGCAAGGGGAAATCTGAATTCCAGTACAAACTGTCGATGAATCGCTTCTTCGGGCTATGCAATCTTCACGGGGAAATTGAGAGGGTGCAAAAACACTTGTGCAGCTGTTGAAAGGGAAGGAGACGAGAATTTGGTAATGCAATTTGCAGAATTACGCCAAGGACACTCTCCCTCTCTTATCGCTTAAGGAATTGTGATTTGTGAGGCAAATGTGTCAGTCAGGTTTAAAATTTTGTTCCCAGGTTCACTTATATTATGATTACATATCCCTTTCGTAAATCACTATATAGGACGCGATTCGTATGTTTTTTTTTCTTCTCTTTTGTGCAATTGACACGGTGACACCTTTCGTAAGTATGGTTACAAAACGTGGCGTTTATTATATTTTCACATTAAAAATACAACAAGAAATCACGGAAAAAAAAAAAAAAGAGGTTTAGTTGAAATAGACGGTTAAATGATTATTATAATTGATTACTAAAGGTAATTTAAAATAGAAGAAAATTACTTTTTTTTTAAACAAGGAATTTTTTTTTAATTATTTTTTTAAATTATCTTATCATAACTTAGATACTTGTTGAAGTTCTATCTTGCCGGATTATAAAACTTAGGAATCCAAAAATTGAAAGGTATATTTACATACTATAGAAATAATCTGTTATCGTTGGTTTGGCCATCACATCATCTTTGGTAACTTTCTTTTAAAGAATCTCCAGGAGATTTGATGTGAGCACCTAGTTTCAGATTTAGGTAGTTGTTGTTTTGTTTTAGGCTCCGAATGGTGACAGCGGTTTGGACGGTGCGGAATAGAGATGCGATACGGTTTTAGTGTGGTACGGTTTAAAGAAACGCATCATGCGGGAGAAATACGGTTAGTATATTATAAATGGTGCGGGATAATATATGAATGGTGAAAAAAAACAATATGCGATGCGGTACAAATATTTGAGTGGTAAAATTGTTAATATGATATTTTAATTCA